>WEKX01001348.1:0-36879 GCA_013390025.1 Pitta sordida
TGACCCCAGTTGTGACCATGAGGCCACCGATGGTCCAAGGCCTCCGTATCCTCCCTCTGAAACAGGTGCATCACCCAAACACGGTGAAGGAGCTTCTCTCTTCCTCTCCCCTGGGATTGTAGAGCAGAAAACGGGGTGAAGGACCCCCAAAAGAAACAGGAGCCCTTGGGCACGGGGAGTTTTCTGCTGTGTTAGTGCTGCTGAGGAACCTCACAGCTCAGTGGGTGATGGGTTTCCTAATCATTCTTAATAAATACAAACCAGGAGGATGAATAAAATGCAGTGATAACTCCTGCAAACATTGGCATCCCGCTCGCTCTGGTAAGACATGGCTCCCTTTCAAGTCTCTTAAAGTGCTTTCCGTGTTTCCAGGGCTCTTACTGCAAATAATTTTTCTGCAAAGCATCCGTTTCTGTTTGTTTTCCTTTAAAACTGCTTCCCAATTTCAATGTGCTGGGTTTGTGGAACGCGTAGGGAGCTCCATGGGAGGAGGAGGAGGAGGAGGAGGAGATGAGAGCAGTCGAGTCCTTAATGGAAAATAAATGTGAATCAAAATCCGGTCCAAACCCCATAATCTCTGCCCCACACAAGAAAGCTCCACTTCAAGGAATAAAAGTAGGGAAAAATAGGTTGGATTTAATTGCTTTGGATGCCCTGGTACAGCAGAAGTGTGAAAAGGCGATAAAAGCTGCAATTTAAAGCTCGGCAGCGGCGGGTTGGAAATGCCGGAGCTGGTGCGCTGGGAGATGGATACTTTATCCCTGGCACATCTCTGCTGAGTTAAGATAAATGTTGAGCTATTAAGTTCCTGAGAGCACTCAGAGGCTGGGAGAAGGTCACGTACAGCTTCCTCTGTTTTGGCTTTGCCTCCGAGCTGCATCACTCGCGTTCTGGAGCTGCTCAGAGAATTCCTTTCTCCTCCCAGAGTCCCTCAAATGAGCGCCCAGAAAGGCAGGGGAGCTCAGGACGACCCAATTCAAGGCACGGGGTGTTGCTGCCCTGTGCCTCAGCTCACCAAATCCCTGCCGTGCCAGGTGGGCAGAGCACCTGGGATCTGTTGTTGGCAGGGGGGGGCTTTAAAACCCCTGTTAACTTTCTGCTGAGGCAGCTCCTGGTAGAGTTGTGATGCTCAGGATTGTCCAGCCAGGTGGAAACAGAGTATGGAGTGCCAGCAGCAGCATCCAAAAACCCGTGGATACCCCCACTTTGTTGCTGTCTTGCTCCCTGAGGTGGAAAAGGCAGAGTAGTGGGGAGATAGGACAAGAGGAAATGATGAGAGGAAATGGCCTCAAGTTGTGACAGGGGAGGTTTAGGTTAGAAGTTAGGAAAAATTTCTTCACCAGAAGAGTGGTCAAGCCCTGGCACAGGATGCCCAGGGCAGTGGTGGAGTGTCCATCCCTGGGGGGATTTAAAAGCCATGTGGATGTGGCACCTGGGGACGTGGGTTAGTGGTGGCCTTGGCAGTGCTGGGTTAAAAGTTGGACTCGAGGGGTTTATGGGGCTTTTCCAACTCCAGTGTGACTCCAAGATTACAGACCAATGGCTCTGCTCTGTCCCCCTGCCCAAATCCTGATTTCTCCCTGTCCTTGGGAGGCTGTGCCAGATAAAAGACTGAAGTGAGGGAGGACAGAGGAGGGGAAGGAGATGAATCTCCCACATTCATTATTCTGTGTGCAAAGAACATCAAAAGCTCTAATGGCAAAGCCTTTTTATATTTTTCATCAAAGCAGTGGTTCAGATTTGGCAGCTGAGTTCGTCCTGGTGAAATATTTATGACTGGAGCAGCTGTGGGGCACTGCTTCAGGACAGCACCTCCCTCCCTCCCTCCCTCTTCCCTAAATGTGCTTTTCCACTTGGTTCTGTTTTTCTCCCCCTCTGCTTTATTTGTGTTCCTTCTATTAGAGGAACTCCTTGGCTTGAGTCAGGACTGAGTTTGCACCACAGGTGGTGAGATATAATTTTCTTTTTTATTTTCTCTGCTGCTGCTTCCACGTTTAGCCTGAAAACCTCTTGACTTATTTCTATAGCTAATAATTCATCATGGGTTGGTTTTTTTATTTCTAAGAAAGATGACTGCACTGACCCAAATGAGGTTTATCTTTTATTCTTCTTTAGTAATTAGACTGATCCGTATGTAGGGAGCACAAAATGATTTATGAAGGTGTTTTAATCCCAGTTTATTATTTCCTAATCCAGATTTATTACTATTGATTCTAATTTTGCATCATCACTTGGTGAGTAAGGTCGTTCAGAATGCACAGAAGAAGGGCTGATATTTAAGTTCTATTGAAGTATCAGGTAGTTCAGAAATTCCACGTTTGCAGAGGGAAACCTGCATCATTCCTGTTCATCCAAAGGGAGGGGAGAACACCAGTTGGGATTGGTGTAAACCAACGTGTTCATCTCACAGGCAGTGACACTCTCCATTTATTTTAATAAGAATAAACTGCTTTTCCTTCTGGCTTTGTCCAGAAGATGGTAAATCAGGTGTTGGGTAAATCAGGTGTCCCCAGGGATGCTCAGTTTGGGATACAGGAGTGGTGACAGGGAGCTGCCATGGCTTCGAGGAGAATCTGGGAATTCTGGAGCCTCTCCATCTCTCTTGGCGTGTGACTGTACAAGGCGTGAGAAGGAGCAGGGCTGTTTAAAATTGAAAGCTGCATTGCCATCAGGGTGTTGTGCTCTTGAAACAGAGATCCTTTGAAATGTGATCACTTCGGTCATTGAAGGATAGTAACAGTAATTGTATAAATATTTATGTCATGTAAAACGTTACAAATCAGTGGTGCAGAGCTGGGACAGCTCTCTGCAATTTTGAAAAGTTGGCTTGAAATCTCGAGTTGTGACCAGATGTGTAGGTGGATCAGCCCATAAAAATGGGAATTGTTGTCTGAGCTCGTTTCTGTTTTAAAAAGTGCATTGAAGCACTTGAAGAGTGTAAAGTTCCAAACCTGCAGTTCACGAAGAAGAATTTGCAGACTGGGGTTCACACATCTCCTGGCTGGTGCTCCCCAGGAGGCAAAGTGGGCACACACAGGGTTGTGTGTTTAAGTTCAAAGTCCTGCCTGGTGCCCTGAGGGGCAGTGAAGCCTCATTTCTGCACATCAAGCACAGGAAACACAATGCCACTTTGCGTGTGTTTGCTCTTTTCATGTTTCTTTTTTCTTTTCTCTGTATTATAGCAGTCCAAAGCTTCCTAGACTTTTTTATTAGATCCTCGTGTTGATTTATCTTCTGGTCAAACACCCTGTAATCACTCCCCTCTGTCCAAATCCCCTCTGGTCAGATGAGTTCCCTGTTGAGGAGCCATCTCTGGCCTTAATGACCATCGTGTCTGGTTGGTTCCCTTGGCCAAGGTGGAAAATGTCCTCGTTGGTGGTTTCCCAGGGGTGGGATGGCAAAGGGAGAGCTCTGGTGGCCGTCCCATTCCCAGCCTCCGTAAAACATGTCCCCACCATGGTCTTGAAAAGGAGAAATCCTTCCTCCCCCAACCCAGGGATGGCCTGTGTGTAATGGAGATGTAGAACCTGAGCACAGCATCGACTCTCCAGTCCTCACACAGCTTCAGCAGCGAGCTGGAAGGAGAAGGGCTGTTAATCCTCCTGACATCCCCTTTCAATACCGTCATATTTCAGCCCTGTTAAGCTGTTGGGCTGTTGTTTATGGGTTTCGTGCTGAAAGGAAGAGCTGTGCTGAGCCTGCAAAATGCTATTTTGTTTTTGTAATGCCCCTGTGAGAGCAGGCAGCTTGTCCTCACCGCCAGCAGCTCTCCCCCAGTCCCAAATCCTGCCCTGTGCCCAGCTGAGCACTTGCCCAGTGCAAATCCTCTCGTGGTGGGGCATCACCAGCTGTTTGGAAAGGATCACAACTTGGTGCAGATCCGATTGTGTGAGGGAAATACCTGTTGTCTGTGGGTGACCCTGTTCCCCCTTCCCTTCTGGGCTGAGAAATGGGAAATACAGCTGCCAGGTTCCCTTCGCCCTTCCTCTCTCCTGGCTGTTGTCTCCCTGCGTGTCCTTCACAGCCAGGTTGACTGAATTGGATTTTTTGTGGAGTCGTGGCCTGGCGTGTTGGTTCCTTATCCTGCACTCTGCTCTCCCCCCTGCCCTTGCATCCCTTGCATCCACAGCATCCTCCCCAGCCTGCGCTTTATTAGTCAGGATTTATTTCTTCCAGTTGGCATTCCAAGCCCCAGGGTTTTCTCCTGTCCATCTTGCTTGCACATGTTTTCCTTAGCCTGGGGGGGGAAGGGAAAATACCTTTGTGCTGGTCTCTGCCACGTCTCAGTGCCAGCCTGGACATCTGTGCTGGGGAAACCAGGGCCCAGTGGCGCTGGAATGGGGGGGAGGGGGATGGTGCTGCGCAGTCAGTTGTGTTACCAGCCACAAAAAATAGCAAAAATTGCATTTAGCTGGAAAACCAGACATCTCAGCTGGGACAAAAATGATCCCCGCTCACAATATTCACCAATATTTACTCACTAAGGTGCAGCAATATTCAAGTCATGGTTTTGTCTAAATTTCTTGCCATGAGTTTGAGACACTGCCCTTGTAAAAGGGTGGATCCCACCCATGGCACAGTGGAATTCGCAGGTGCCTCCCCAGGCGGCTGCAGCTCGAGCTGGCAGTGATTTGTGGGGCAGGGAGTTTTCCTCCTTCCCCCTCCACAGGCTGTAATTCCCTGCTATTATAACGTGTCATTTTTCTAACATACCTGAGGAGCCAGGAAATAATATCCGAGCCTAGAGGGACAGCACCGATGGGACCTCCAGAGGGGCAAGAGATGGAGAGATTAGAGCGAGAAGCGAAGGCTGTAATTTATTTCTCTTTCCCATCCCTCCTGGCCTGAAGAAGTGGCCGCATTCCTGGCGATCCCCTTTATTTCCCAGCTTTGAGCTGGTGGGTTTTTTTTTCAAAAGCCAGCGGATGCTGCCAGTTCCCATCACCTAATCAAAGCTCCTGTGTGGAAGGGCCGTCTCGTTATTACATCCCATTACACCCTCCGGCAGCGGCTGTACTTTATAACCGCCCAGGAAAGCTGACAGGTAACCAATGGGATGCATATTCCAGTGACAACCTCCTGCCCTCCAGGGAACCCGGGACCCTCTTCGGTACCAGAGCTGGGCTCTTTGTGGCTGGGTGCTCCCGGGAAGCAGCTGGGACCATTGTCTGCCCGGGAGAGGCCATGGAGCAGCGAGGTTTGCTCTTTTGTTCCTTCTAATTCCATTGTCCGGGTGGGATGGATTGCCATTAAATGCCTGTGTGTTTGTTGGAGGGGGGGGGGAAGGGAAGAGGAGTCGCCCGGAGAGATGGGGATGGCTGAGGTGGAGAGGTGGAGAAGGGGGTTTTAAGGGGGAGCTGGGAGGGATGGAGGGGGGGAAAACTGGCTGAATAATTTTATAATTGCAACTGGGCATTGCACCTCAGCCTGGTCTGATGGGATGTTAATTCCTACCTCATTCCACTGATGGGATCGAGCTCACAGCCTAATGACCCCCACCTTTAAATCAATAGAACCCAGAGCATGCCAGGTCTTGGGCAGCAAAGGAAAAGGAATTATGTTGATTTTGGATCAGTGTTTCCTTCCGTCCCTCCCCAGTGTTTGTTCATTGTGTTTTACTGTTTGCTATGAAATACGGAGAGACTGAAATATTTGAATATCTGGTATTTTCAAGGCTCATGCCTAGGGCAGGGTGGGAGGGTCAGGCTGGATGTGGAGGGGTGAGGGGTAAATTTGGATTGGAATGGATTTTGGAGTTGGCCGGGGTGGAGCGTGGCACCTGGGATAACTTGGTGGATTTACGTGCTGGTTTATTACTAAATCACTTGCAGGTTTCTCTGCAAAACTCCAGGCGATGCCAAGCACGGGAGGTTCTGTTCTGGAGGAGGGTGCTGGCACATCCACGGGTGGTGCTGCAGCAGTGAGCACTGTGCCCATCCAGCACACAGGCCTGGGGGGGCAATTCTGGCTGTGGCATCTCATTCTGCAAGGAATGGAGGTGCCATTGCAGCAGCCCAAAGAACTGCCACTAACGGGCACAGGGCAGCCTCAGGTGAGACCTGGGCATTGGTCTTGGTCTTTGGTCAAGTGGTTTTGAGCATCCCTTGGTCTGTGCCTCCTGCCGTGGAGGGCTGGGAGTGGAAATTCAGGGCTGCAAACTGTGTGTGGACAAGTGGAGTCCTTCTGCCATTAAAGGGAATTTTGCCTTCTCTGTCAGCCTCTGGCTCTGGTGGTTGTGGCAGCAACAGGGATTCCAGGAGCACATTTTACTCAACACAGTTTGCCTTCGAATCCTCCAGCCCCTGGATGTGACAGCTGTTCAGTCACCTGTTATTATGCAGAGAACAAAGCTGTCCTCCAGGAACAAAGGAAGGAGACTGGTCTGTAACTGGGGGGAAGGCAGAGCACAGCAGTGGGAAGGGGATGGAGTCCCCTGGGTGAAGCCAAGAGCCACCAGCAAAGCTGCCAGGACTCCAGGGTTAGAGAAACCTCCCACCACGGTAAATAAAACTCCAGTTGATGGTTGAAATAGTGGCTGGATCCATCCAGGAGTGCTTCAGACCATGTGCTGCAGCCCCTGGAAACCAAGCAAGAGCCACATCCAGGCTTGGCTGCAGTTTGGGCTGAGTTTTGCTCAGTTTCTTTGAGACCATCCTGTGTGGTCGTAAGGAAAGAAATGGGACTTAGACCTTGATTTGTACTTATAATCACAGAATGTTAAGGGCTTGGAATGGACCTCAAAGATCATCTAGTCACAAGCCCCTGCCATGGGCAAAGACACCATCCACTAGACCAGGCTGCTCAAGGCCTTACCCAGCACTGCCAGGGCTGGGGCATCCACAACCTCCCTGGGTGACCTGTGCCAGTGGCTCACCACCCTCACAGCAAAGCACTTGTGCCCTCGTGCTGCCCAATGCCAGGCTGCCCATCAGGGCTCTGCTCGCAGCCCTGGCTCCCAGCTGGCAGGGAAACGATGGGATCCAACCCCCGCCGCCGATTTCCCCCACAGCGCCTTTCGTGCCACCTGGGGTTTTTCCTGGCAAGCTCAACCAGCAAAGCAAGAAATGCCTCTAAGAGCCTTTTGATGCTGAAAAGTTAATCCCTGAGTCCCAGCCTGGTGTTGCTGTTGGACACGAGCACAGGCCCGTGCAAACAGTGGGGCAGCTGCTCGAAGCCTGGATGTCACACACAGCAGTGGGCAAAGCCTTTCTCCTTCGCTCCCCGACAGTGCTATCTAAATAATATTAATAATTAAGGGCTCAAGCTGGGCTGGATATGCTTCCCAGGGGCTGCACTGTGCACTTAAGCAACTGTGCCACCTCTTCTTGATGGCCTTGGCCATCCCTGCCCGTGGTGTGATGGTCAGGAGGAGCAGCAGCGAAGGCAGCAGGAACCCTCCTCAATATTTAAAGACTATTGATGGGCGAGTCAGGCTGGGATGGTACAGAAAAGAACTGTCTAGACACAACAGAGATGCTGCTGTCCCTTGGTGCACGAAGCCCAGCAGGAGAAAACAAGCTGCTTTATTCGGTTTTCCTTTCTTTTTTCAATGAAAAATGGAGGGTGGGGTGGTGCCCTGTTCTGCAGCCCAGCTGATGGGGCTGGGGAAGGGCAGCGTTTGGCAGGAAAAAGTGGCTGGCGGGTCTAGGTGCCTCCGAATCTCCATCTTCACCCACCCCAGCAGCAGTGGTTCATTATCTCGGCATCTCCGAAGTGAGAGGAGCACTTCAACCTTTTATCTGTTTTGTCAGTAATAATTAACTGAGAAGTAGGAGGAAGACTTGCGAAATGACTCTGGAAACAGAGCTCTTCAAGGGATTAAATGTGATGATGGAAAGAGAGAATCATTAGTCTGGAATTAAAATAAATGGCTTTTCCTGTAAATCTGTATTTCAGGGGCAAAGGCAGATTGCTATTTTTTTTTTTTTGCCACTACTGCAGCAGACCCTGTTCCAAAATCCAGCTTCTTCAATAGCAATATGGTCTGTGATCACTGTGACATACATTATGTGTGTTAGACAGGAGAGGGGCAGCTGCTGAAAGCCTGGTCTAAAAGTCACTGCGTAGCATCCTCTGAAGAAAAGGCTTTTTAAAGTTGCTGTAAAACACAAGGATAAACGAAATTGAGCTCATTTTTCTCCAAGGACCGTAAGATCCTTTAAGGCTTAATTCTGCTTAATATTTTTGTCTGTCCTCTCGAGGCTGCGCTGTTATGGTTTAATCTGTTGCAGTGCACTTTGGTGAATTTAGAGACATTTTGAGATACAGTTCTCTTTTTCTTTCTGTTTTGTTTTGGGGTTTTTTTTCTGTTGGAACAAGAGGTAGGATTTTAGTGTCAGTATTAAATGAGGTGTCCTGCCTGGAGTGGCTTTGATTACCTGCTCAGTTATCCTGCTTTTCTCATTTCTCCCATGTCCCTGTTCGGATGATCCTTGTCTCTCTGTGCTATCAGGACAGGGACATGAATAAATGTCTGTCTCTCCTGTCAATATTTGTGTCAGGAAAGCACTTGTGCCATTTCTGAGAGAAGTCACTGACTCCCTTCACTGACCTTTTATTCCTTTTGTGGATGGAGAGTTTCTCCTCAAATGTCCTCTGCAATCTCAGTTCCAGCCACTGCTTATTCTCTTATCGCCCTTCATACACTCACTGTAATCTCCCCATTTTGCATCTCCAAGAGCCTCCCTGCTCTTTAACCCTTCAGGGGCTGCCTGTGGTTCCTCTCCTGGCCAGCCCTGTGTATTTCTGCTGGAGGGCACCATTTAACAGCTGAGCATATTAATTTATCTTAAAACTATTTTCCTGCTTAATTGCACTTGTCTTGAGGCAAACTGTGCCCTGCTGAGAGCACCTCAGAGCCTGAAGAGGCGAGATGGCAGCCTGTGCTCTCTTCTCAGGATGTTTTCCATTGATGTAACATCTTGCTCTTGCCCATCCAAGTCCTTTGGAGCCACTGAGGTGACATGAGGGGCAGACATTGCTCTTGGATCCATTCCCAGGTTGGGATGATGGGATGACTGTAGCAGGACCACTTTTCCTGTGCCTGTGTGGATCATTCTGCCAACCTGGTGGCACCACTGCCCTGAAGGCTGGTGGGACGTGCAGAGCTGTGTCCTTAACCTTCAGACCATGAATTTCCTCATAGATGTTTCTTGTTTTCTGTCCTGTGTCTTTCCTCTCAATTATTTTACTCCAGTTGTCCAAGCCCTTCAGTGTCCTGTTCGTAGGTTTCCTCTAAACGCTGAAGAAAGAAGGTGATGGATTCTACACAACATTTTTGGTCGATAAATGTTTGAAGTCGTCTTTGGGTTTGTGGTTTTTTTCCAAGAAGAAAGCGAAATTCTTGGCTCTTGGTTAAAGTTTCAAAGCCATAAGGGTTTGTTTCTCCAGTGGCCATCCACAGGCCCCAGGCTCTCCTGGATCTGGGCTGGCCCTTTTTGCCCTCTGCATGCCACACATTCCTCCTGTCCGGATGAGCCGGGGTCTGGGAAGTCTCATTAGTTCCTCATGACCCCCCCTTTGGCTTCGTGCCACTTTCCCAGTGCTTCTGTCCTTGGAGAAATTCCCCTTTTCTCTCAGATTCCTGTTAGCTTTCAGTTCAGGAGAAGATGTCCTGACACAGGGCAGAGGGAATCATTTTCTTGCCTTTAATGGAATTTGAGGAGCTGACCGGGAGTTTCCTGCGTTGCTGATGGGAACAGATCACTGTCTTCTCCTTCAGCATCCTGACCAAACCCACCCCCAGTGATCCCTGCACGTGTTACCCCACTGTCAGAGGGTGATGCCCACTCTGGGTTTCTGGGAGTAGCCCTTCAGGTTGTTCAGATGACATGGTGGGGACCAGTAGGCAGATAACCACCGAAACCAGCCATCATTTGTCCTTGAAAAGCTCCGTGGGCGGTTCGTGAGGAAAGGGGAGATGCATTGACTTGGACAGCTACTTACAGAAAACAGATGTGCAAGTTAGGAAACACAAGTGATAAATCTGAACCCATATGGCAGCTCTCTCACAAGCATTTAGACTCACAGCAGCCAGGGATGGGGCTCGGTTTCTCCTCTGAAGGAAGAATTCTCCGTCTCTTGTAAAACACAGGGATGGTTTTGTTTGTGTGTGTGTCCCCAGCCTCCACTCTTGGATGGAGCAACCTGCACCCTGCAGATGTTCCGTGTGCTCTGGGTGGGGAAGGAAGAGCAGGGATGTAAATCACTGGGACAGGGTTATGATGTTTCCTTCCCCAATGCCAGCACTCCTTGTAGCCCTGGTTTATGTAGCTGCCAGGTACTTTCAGCGGCACCCACAGCTGGGTTGGTTTTTAAGTCTAGTTTCCTGCAAAAAAAAGACAAGGGGGGACTCCTTGCTGTCTCAGGGACCTCTGTGATTTCTCTGCAAGGCTGAGGGATTTCTGCTCCCTCTCTGCCAACACAGGCAGGAGCCCTTGTGTGATGAACACCTTGGAGGTGCCCTCAGGGCGACCTGTGTTCTGCTGGTTTGGATTTCAGCTCCTTCTCCCTTTCTTCTCCCCTTTCTCAAGCTTGTAAAGAGAGGCAATTTCCAAGCTAACTCTGTTATTTTTCTCATACCCATCTGAAAACTGCTTTTCAAGCAAGTTGAGGCTTAGTGGGCTGGGTACCCTCCTCTGCACTGAAAGGCTCTTCCAGAGTCCTCCGCCTCCTCTCGTCTTGTGGCATCTCCTCCTCGTCAGCTTTTCCCAAGTCCTTTGTCTGGGGATCTATTGGGTTTTATTGGCCATTGTCTTAAGTGCACGGTTTAGGAAATGAGAGTCCTTCCCCCACAATATCATAAGGAGATTAAAAAGAAAACCCAGATTTATGGGAAACAGAGAACGAATACATTCAGAACCTGAAGAAAGACTGTAGAAATGTATCATAAGAGGAGGCATTTTAAACTTTGGAGCCCACTTTAACCCAGTGATTACCACTCAAGAGTGGATTGTTTGGGGTTTTTTTTTCCTAGGATTCAGTTTGTGGAGGTGACTGTGGTGCAGTTTCTGTGCTTTCATCATTACCTTGGTCTTGCTGCTGATGCCCTGGCCAGCTGACAGCCCCGTTACAGCAGAGCTGGGCTCTTGTTTTACTCCCATCTCCTTTTTGATATATTACTGCACCCTAAATTAATTTCTTACCAATCCCATTTGCAGCCCTGTTGAGCGAATGGGTCTCTGGAGGGGACTGCTTTGTTAACACTGACAAATTTCATGATCTAGCCCTGCACAAACACACATAGCCAGGGAAAAGAAGTGCTCTTTGCAGCCTGGCTGAAGTCCATGTCCTCTTCCAGTGCTTGCACGAAGTCCTGGTTTGGAAGGAAAACCACAAAGCACTTACTGAGGCCACAGGTGGGAGGAGTGGTGGGGAATGAGGTCCCAGGAGAAGCTCTGGCTTGCAAAGGTTCCCAGTTACCCTGGAGCAGCACCACTCTGAGTCAGCCCTTGCTTGGAAACACACGTGGGCTCATCCAAGGACTCGTTCCAGTCCTGGAACAGCAGGTCCCTGCTGTCCTTCAGTGTCAGTGGGACAATGGGTAATGGCTTGAGAGGACAAGAGGGAGTGGCTGGAACCCTGACAGAGGTTTAGATTAGATATTTAGAAGAAATTCTGCCCTGTGAGGGTGGGGAGGCCCTGGCAGAGGTTGCCCAGAGAAACTGTGGCTGCCCCATCCCTGGAAGTGTCCAAGGCCAGACTGGATGGGGCTTGGAGCAACCTGGGATAGTGGAAGGTGTCCCTGCCCAAGGTAGAGGGTGGAACAAGATGAGTTCCCTCCCGACCCAAACCATTCTGTGATGATCCCAAGCCATTTGGAAGGAAGCATCAGTTGGTTTTGCCGGTGCCCTGCTCGGGTGTGTAATGCTGGTACCTCGTACATGGCACAGAGGTGCTTCCAAAAATCCCACCCCTGGGCTGTGCCCTGGGCAGCTCTGGGGACTGGGGGAGAAACACACGTGTGTGGCACTTGTGAATGAAGGCGTATTAAAGTCGGAGGTGATGACAGCTAAGCTAAATTACCTGTTCAAATGATCTCAGTAATTACACCAGGAGAGTCAAATGAGGATAACGGGCACAGTCGAGGCTGTAATTACTGAATGGAAGCCCTTCAGAAACTGGCAGGGCTGAGGACTTTCCTGTGGTAGAGCCTGGGAGAACTGTTTAATAAACTTGGTGAAACCCTGTCAATTAACGTATTTTTAAAGACAATTTAGTGCTCTCTTCAGGTAACAGTGATACCATCCTCAAGAACTGCTTAACCCTGGATTTTTCAGATACATTTCTGGCATTGCTGTGGTTTCTCAGGGTCTGATAGTAGGATTTTATAATGTAAGGGAAGACTCTTCTGCTTTGTTCGAGTTAAGCAGGCTTAAGGCTGACTCTGAAGTATCCCAGGAACCCAGATGATCAGGGAGCTCAGGTTCCCTCAGCCTCTTTGGAAATCCCAGCTGCTGTGCCTCCCGCTGGATGGAAGTTCAGTTGTTTCGCAGATGGCATTGAATCAAAATTCTTGTGGTCAGCCCTCTCAGGTTTGGTTTGTCGATGGCAGAGGGTCATGTGAGGGCAGGAGTGACTCAAATCCTCCGCATCCTGCTCCCAGGGCTTCTTTACTGTCAAGGAATTGTTACTGGAGCTGAGGAAGAGAGCTGGGCACATCCAGGGGCTGGTGGCAGCTCTCTCCAGCCCTTAGAAGAGCAGTGACTGGTGGCTGGTGTCCTGGATGGTGTTTCCACATAAATCTTGGCTCACCTTGGGTCTAAGTCCTTGGCTACTGGGTTTATTTGGGAGGCTCATCCTGGAAGCAATAGCTCCAGTACCTTCCCCTTGCTTTCTTTCAAGCTTTTGTGGTTTGTTTGTTGTTTTTTTTTTTTCAGTGGAAATGGTAGAAAAACAAGGAAATGGTGCCGTTGGGGAGGCAGAGTTCTCCGTGGTGGTTGGCATTGCCAGGCACTGTTTGTATTGATTGGAGCAGAGACAATTAAGAGCCTCCCACTGCTTTCACTGGTGGTTTTCCTGCATAAGGAGGCTTGAAGCAGAGGGGAGGGCCATTACAGCAAATAAACATGGCACAGGCTGAGGTCTAGAGGCATCTCACAGCCTCGTTGAAGCCTGAAATACTCCGTGCTGGCTGGTGAGGGGGCCAACACGAAGCACATGTCTCAGCAACGTGTCCTGCTGGCTTTGCAGTGGGTGGCTGGGGCAGGTGCCATCCCCCTCCTCCAAGGTGTGATGAGATGTGGGAGTAGGGTGGGACCCCTCCCCACTGGGCTTCATCTTAGGGGGTCTTCCACCTAGGCTTGTTCTTCTTAAATTGGCCCATATCCCACGAAAGTTCTTTTTTTTTTTGTGGTGGTGGTGGTGGAAAATTATTTCTGTCAGTGTTGATTGGGCAGAAGAGAGAGTCCCCTTGCATAGAAATTGTCCTCATGGAGAATTTCGTGGCTTAGGTGTTGGTGTTGGCCACAGGCTCCGTCCTTGGCCGCTGGGACCGGTTCGTTCCCCGCTAGGAAATAGTTTCCTGTATTTCCTGGCACGAGTTCACAAGTGTGAAATGTAAGAATTTGGGATGGGTTGTAGGAAGTTAATTTGATCGCTTGGCAAGGGAATCGGGTGATCCAGTTCTCATGTGTTTCTTTTAATCTGTGTAATTTCATCTGGAAAGAAGAGAGTGGCAGCGCAGGAACTTGGCTCTCGGTGCATTAACACATCCCTTATTGTCCTGAGATTTAACATCTCTCTTTAAACATGATATTCTCCAGCGGTCCTTAGAGACCCCAAATCCTGTTTAGACAAAGTAAGCCTTGATGAAGCTGGATGTTCCTGATTCAATAACGTGGCTGGGAGAGGGATGGTGTGAAAATGCTGGAGGAAAGAGCAAAGCGCAGCCTCCTCTCACCCGTGCTGCCATGTCCCCTTCTCTCTTGTGCAGATTATTTGCTGGAATTAAAAATGTTGTGTTTATTTAGTGGTTGTGTGGATAGGTGTTTGTCTGGCTGCTCCTGTGATGCTGCCAAACTCTGGGGAAGGGCAGGAGAGCTGCAGGAGTGCCCAGAAATGCCGTGGGATTGGAGATGGGCTGCAGCTCTGGGGGCTCCTGGGTGGTGTCAGACCCGTGAAATCAGTGAGAGCTGGTGGTGATGGGGTGGGAGGCAAAGAGTTCGGGTTGGAAGGGACTTTCAAAGGCCATCTAGTCCAATCCCCAAGGGAGGGAAGGGGTTGGGGAGGGTGTTGATGTGGCAGAAATCAGCCCTGGGTTTGGGAGAGGAAACACAGCCCCAGCACATGCTGGGTCAGGCAGGTAGGACGTGGCTGTGCTCTCCTCTGGAGAATGGAAGTTCTGAAATTAAACAGGAATTGCAAAAATGCATCGACTTCTTTGCAACAGAACAAACCACCCAAACTGGCTCTAATTTTCACATTAAAATGATGGCTTTGGTCTCAGTTGTAATTCTGCTGGCATGAAAACTCAATTGCTGCTCTAATTGAAAAAAGGTGGAGGAAATCATGTTTTCTTGTGCTTTGCCTTCATTTGCATTCAACAACTTTGGGTACAAACTCTCATTTTTCTGCTGTGGACTTAATTTCCTTTTAGTAAAGGATGAAGAGCCAGGGGTAAGACCTGGGAGTGCTTAAAACTCATCTTGGGAGTAAACTTAGATTGGACAGGGCTTGGAGCAACCTGGTCTAGTGGGAGTTGTCCCTGCCCGTGGCAGGAGCTTGGAACTGGATAATCTTTAATGCCCCTTCCAGCCCAAACCGTGATTCTGTTAAACTGAGGAGGGCTCAGTAGTGTGTGTGAGCATGGGAGCATCCAGTTTTCTGGAGGTTTCCTCTCTGTGCTTTGATCTGTGCTGCAAGAAACTCTGCCCAGGTCTATTGTGCTGGGGAGCAGCACCGAAGCAAAAGAAAGCAAAATCCAGCTGCACTCAGTGCTGGGTCATCCGAGGGGATAACACCAGGGGCAGGTCCCTGGGGTGTGCAGAAGGAGCAGGAGGGGATGGGCTCAGTGGCCTCAGCCATGGCCAGTCCCAGCCAGAAAATATAAAGTACCAGCACGTTAAGCCTCTTGTTTGCTCTAAGCTGTTTATTTTGCTGCTGAAGGATTGTATAATCTATTTGTCTGAGTGGAAGCAGCCAGAAAACATCACGGTCTGAAATCCCCCTCCTACCTGTGCTAGATAATACATATCTTCACATATATATATCTGTATAATTTGCTAAGCATGTATTTAGGAAATGCATGTGTATTTACTGGTGTGGAGCAGGGCGGGGGTTGCCTTTGAGAGCTCACTGGGATGCAAACCCCGGCTCCAAGGCCAGGTCAGTACAAAGCAGGAATACAAAAAGCTCCCTGGAAGGCTGGCTCACATCCATTATGATATTACTAAACACCATAATCCTGTGAGCCTTTGCTTCATAATACGATAATGAGTTATTAAAGCTAAGGAGGGCACTTTGGGGAGGGAGAATTGGAGGGTTTGGGTCTTTTTTTTTAATTTTTTTTCCCCTCCTGCCAGGGCTGAGCTGTTTCCCTCAGTCCTTCTCCATTCATGAGATGCTGTGGTGTTTTCAGAAGTGACCCGTTTTAAAGGCTTCTGAACATCGTGTGCCTTTTCCAGACAAGATGAGCTGTTGTCCTCAGTTCCCTGAGCTACCAGCTCATTCCACAGCCCTTAGCTCCTCTCCAGGAAAATACCCAGGGCCTTAGCTAAGGAAAAGCTGTGCACTGTCAGAGTCTGAGAGCACAGCGTGGGCCATGGGAAAGGCGTTCTGTGCTCTGCCCAAAATGATGCTGGTTGAGCCAAAATGTTGGAAGCATCTTCCTGCCACCTCCCTGTCTCAGGTCAAGGGCTGTGAGTGTTTCCAGGAAATCCTGGCGAGGAAATTGTGCAGTGCAAAGTGCCAGGAGTGCAGAGGGGGAAAGAGCTGGTTCTTGCTTGCCTGGAAAAGAAAGCAAGAATGAAAAAAGAAAATGCAGAGGAATGTGCCAACCATTATTTGCAAACTTTGGGTTTGGGAGCAGTTGGCTCTGGGCTATATCCACAGCAGACACTCACATAACCCCTCCACCCTGGGGTACATGGAAACCTGGATGCTTTTACATGATAAAATACCATTTATTTTACTTTTTGGTTTGTTTGTTTTTTCTGGTTAAAAAATGAACACATTGCAAAGTCAAGTCTCCTGCTGGTTTTTGCTTTGTTTGTGTTTTTAGAACCCTTTGGCTGGGGAGGTGGCTGCATCCCTTGGCCCAGCTGCTGCCTCAGGCACCGCTCTCCAAATGCCGTTGTCCAACAGCACTAGGATGTGTGCCATTAACCCTCAGTAGCAACCTGGAAGCTGATAAAAGATCTTTATTATTTTACAAGCACTGTAATTACTACCTACAGTCGTTTTCCTATAGCTCAAGTGCTCTGTTTCTCCTTTGGATACACAGGATATAAATGTTTGGCCTCTGCTCCTTGATTATCACTGCAGAAACCAGGATTTCTACCAACACTATAAATATCAAAGCTTCACTTTTGAGGAGCTGGTTTTTTCCTCCCCTTAATAGTGCAAAAGTCAAAGAAAGGGCAGAAAATGAGGTTTGGCTTGATTAGGTCCGGCACTTGTTAATTAATGTACTGAAGGATCCCTCCACTTTTACATCATGGAGAGGACAGAATGTTGTGATGGGTTGGGGCCGAGTTGTGTGGTGGGGGGACATCACAGAAGGAACCTGCACCCATCATCTGTCAGGAGAATGTGGGAACATGTGTGTAGCCACCCTCCCTTGCAATTTGTGTGCTCCTCTTGGAGCAGGGGAAATTTCTCCTGGAAAATGATGGACTGAAGCCATCCATCCGAGTCTGGCTTCAAAGTGGCAGGTGGGAGCTGGCAAAGAGCAGGGAGTTGTTTTCTGTACTAAAAGTAATAACAGTACTCCTGTAAGCCTGAATCAGTATTAAGAATAGTAATTTCCAGGTAAATCTGCTCAGATGCATCCGTGGTGTAGGACAACAGGAGTGTGTGGGTGGAGGAATGGCAGTGCTTGGAGCGCGGGGATGGGAATGTGGGAGGGAGAGAAATCCAGGGCTCTGTGCACGGCAGGACTGTGGAAAGGCCATTCCTGGATGTCAGTTGTGAAGTATTTGTGCTTTGACCTGCCTCTCCTGATAAGGGGTTTGAAAAGGGAAGGGGTTTATCCCAATGTGCAGCAGCCATCTCAGCTGGCAGGGGTTGAGGTCCCTGTTGTGGCCACATGGGCTCTGACAGCGTTCTCCTCTCAGAGCCATCACCTTGCTGGGCACTTTGGGCAGCCACAGAGAAGCTGCACTGCGGGGCTGGAGGAAAGGTGGGACAGCCCATACCAAGAGAGTGGTTGAAGGGAGGTGGCACAGAGCTGAGGATACAAAGGGGACAGGGCAGCGCTTCCCCGTAATGCCAATTTTTCCTGCTTTTTGTCTTTTTGTTCTTTGTTGGAATGCATTTATTTTCTGGATTTTAACCCCCCCCCCTATGTCTTCCTCAGGGCACAGCAGGTGATATGTAAAGGATTCCTTGTTGGGTTTGGCTGACACAAATCTTGACAGCACAGAGGTGTCTCTACCATGGGATGCGCCTCAACTGCTGCCCAGGCACGGGGACATGGTGGAAACCAAAGGGTGGGTGAAAAGCAGTGAAAAAACTGATAATCCCCATGGTTTGGGGTAGCTGAACTCTTTCTTCCAGCTTTTCCAGGCTCTGCTTTCCACAGCAGCACGTGCAGATGCCAAACCACTTGCTGGGCATCACCTACTGATGGTCCCACCTTGCCCAAGTTCACCGAGACCCGCTGCAGGGGAACTGTCACCGCCCAGGTGGCACTTAAGGTGCCAACTCCAGCTGAACACTGACATAAATCCGCCGTGGGTGCCTTTTGCCTTCTGGATTTCACCCATGTGGTCGTTGCTGTCGTTGCTCCCAAATGAGCAGATCGTGGTTCCTCCATGAGAACGCGTCTCTATCAATTTATTTCCCATTAAAAATTTTATGCGCCGCAATAAAAGCCGACAGTGAGAAAACAGCGGCGCTTTATAACCTGTTAAATTCAGGCCTTGGCCACTTTAGGCTGTCGCTGGGGTTTAGAGGGAAACCAGATCAATGCAACGTCCCCCCGTCCTGTGGCTGCACAAGGGTTGGTACAAAGGAAGGGGGAAAATCGTTGCGTTTCAGTGGTTCTTACTAAAGAGTTTGGCGAGCGGGAGAGGGATCGATCTCTGCATCATCTGCATCACAGACAGCTTGCTCTAACCCTCCCTCCTTTCCTTCTGTGCAGATAAAAAGCCAAAGAGGTTTGGGTTTGATGGAGCCTGTAGTGAAAATCTTTTTAATTAACCGTGGATCAGATCTGGGGCTGTGTTTTAGATGGAACAGCGGACGCCTGGTTTTTCTGGGCAGCCAGATGGGCTCCTGATTTTTGTGAGGGCAAGAGGGTGCAGGGGGTTTGTCCCCCACTTTTCCAGCTCCACACTCACCCCTTCCAGCTTTTGCTCCTCCTGCTAAAGGGAATTTCCTTTGTCTTTATTTTTTTTTGGATCAAATCTCATTGATTGCCAGATCCAAGTTCACTCGTGCCCTCTGCTTTTGGGAAGGGTTTTGCTGGGGTTTCACTCCCTACAGTCCCTGAGAGGAGGTTTTAGGCAGGTGGGGATCAGTCTCTTCTCCCAGGTAACAAGCAACGGGACCAGAGGAAATGGCTCAGGTTGCACCAGGGGAGGTTGAGGCTGGATATTAGGGAAAATTCCTCCACCAAAAGGGTTGCCAAGCCCTGGCACAGGCTGCCCAGGGCAGTAGTGGAGTCCCCATCCTGGGAGGGATTTAAAAACCGTGTGGATGTGAGGCGTGGTTTAATAATGGCCTTGGCAGTGCTGGATTCATGGTTGGATTTGATCTTAGAGGATTTTTCCAACCTAAATGATTCCATTCTCTCACTCCCTCCATCTGAGCTCGCAGGGCAGGACTGGGGTGCACCCTGAGTGATGCTGCAGGAGGGACAGCGAGGCCGTGTGTCGGTGCTGAGTGTCCCCACCACGTCCCCTCCCTGCCATCGACCGGGCTCTGTCGTGTCTGGAGACTCTCACCACGGTCCCACTTCCCTCTGAGTGCAGAGGAAGGGAGAAAAAATCAATTCCCATCAGCTGAACAGTGCCCTTTGATTTATTGCTGGTGGAGGAAGAAATTCTTTATCTCCTTCTCCTGGAAGGGATTGCTTTGGTGTTTGTTATTAGGGAGCAGTGCTGGAACATCCCCCTTCCTCCCAACCCTGGTGTTTTGATAACCTTTACCAGCCTGAGGGCGCCTGGACCACAAAAATGGTCTCCCTGATGTGCAGTGAAAGGGGGCAGGTGTTAACCTGCTCTGCTGGGGTGGTCAGCAAAGGTCCGGCTCTTCTCCGTGGCTCATGGAGAGAGCTGTATTGCTCAGTGTTCCTCAGATTTCAGAGTCTGTTCTTGCCTCTGACTGGGGTTATCTAGCAGGGTGGGTTTGGCCTGCAAATTGAGACCAGCATCACTGCACAGAGCAGAGGGGTGGTGGGGTCCTCCTCACCTTCCAACACCAGCCACCTCTGCCGTCAGTGGAAGTTGTGCTGCCACGGAGCAGATGGAAAAACTGGTGTGGAAACGAGCAGATGGAAAGGCTCTGATTTACGGCCTGGAAGGTTTCTCCCATCCTTCATCGTTCAGCTGAGCTCCAGAGCAGGAGATGGGCACACCAGAAATCAAACCTCACCGGGCTCCTCTTACCGGGAGTGATTTGAATCGTAATGACTGCAGGGTGACGTTTTAATTATCTGTAATTGCTCAAGCAGGTTAGTGGCCAAATGAGCGACTGCAGACGCACAACTGGCCTGATTTGTTGGCAGCAAGTGTGAGCTGATACCCTGACAATGTGATTAGTGATGATTTTGCATTTCTGCCCAAAAAAATCCCTTCCCTTTTGGAGTCTGAGGTTGCTTCTGATCTCGGTCTGAGGTGGAAGAGGGGGGCCCATGGCTTGGGCTGCTCAAACTCTCCTGGATGGAATCACGACTTCGTCCCAAAGTTGCTCCAGGGTGGTTTTGCACCTGGGTGATACCAGGACTGTGCAGCAGCACTTTGTGTGATTTAGGGAAAACGGGGGAAATTCCGACCATCTCAATCCCGCTTGGTGTCAAAATCAGTTTGTCTCCCCTTTTACTTACCCCCCACAACACATATTTGTGCAGCTTCCCAGGGCATCAAGGTCTTGCATCATCCGCAATCCATCAGTTTAATTCCCTCTTTAAAGCAACGATCCCGAGTCTTAAAATGGAAAAAAAACAAACCCAAACCAAGCAGCCTGAGAGACAGCAGGGAGCTTGTTCCAGCCTCAGGCAAAGCAGCTGCAGGCGCCAAGTTCTCCTGGAGGGGAACCACACCTGGGGTGGTCGTGCCTCACCAACAATCTAAGGTTTTGGGGGCAAATCCTGATTTTTTTTTTGAGCAGCGGATGAACTTCAAGGCTTTGAGAATAAAGGGAATTTCGTTACAAACCCACGGGCTGGTTTTGTGTTGTTCGTGGTGATGTTGCCCACGGCTGGGCTGGGCTGAGGCCCCTGACTTCCAGCACCTTTGAATAACATTTCCTTGGGTTTTTCCTTGTTGTTTGTTAGCAGGTAACAGGACAAGTGGCCACATTGGAAGGGAAGGGCGAGGTTTGGAAAACCTGGGTGGCAGAGGTTGAAGTGAGCAGAGGTGGTTGAGGGTTCCCTCCCTCCCTGGGCTGTCAGTGGAGCAGAAACGCTCCATTCTTGACGGTCAGAGGTCAAGTCAAGGTGGGTTGGGGACAAAATGTCGATGTTTTATGAGTGGAACATTTGAGATTTTTTTAATAGAGTTGCCAGTGAAGGTAAATGGAACACGGGAGTGGTGACCCTGGGGGGCCTGACCGTCAGTCTGGGCTGTGGGGGATGAGGTTTGTGGTGTTGACTGAACCTGAGACACCTGAGGCTGGTGTTAGTTTGGGCTGGATTCCGGTTTTAGGGTGGATGGAGCTCGATTTAAAGTGTTGCGGTTGATTTAATGCAGATTTCTTTTGTGTGATTTCGTGTGATTTTTGGTCCTGGCGGAGTTTGTATTGTGGTCTCCATAATCTCACTGGTGATTTCGTTGCCTGTGCGTGAAACGTGCTCAATCCTGCCGTGGTAACCACATAGAAAACCCCCCAAAAAAGTAAAATTTAGTGGGAAATAAGGCCAGGAGAGTCCACTGGATGTGTGCAGAGCTTGGCCAAACACCAAAATGTATCAAATGTGCTGCAGGGTGAGGTTTTTTCCGCAGGATTTTACAATGTAAGGCAATTACTGAGCTAAACAATGTTCTTTAAGAAGATTATAATCCTGCCTCCAGTACAGACCAAGGGCATCCCAGTCAGGCTGCAGCCGTTCCCGGGTATATTGGGATCCAACCAGGTCATTAGGGGCGTTGCAGCATTAATTACTCCGAAAGCAAAAGGTTAATTTGAAGTTTTGTGGGTTGCAGGAGGTACCAGGGAGAGTGAAGCCTTTCATTTCGTGGAGGTGCAACAGAAAAATGGATTTTTGCAGGTGGAGATGGTTGGATGTGTTGGATGCAAGGAGATGCAGGGTCTGTGAGCCCCACTGATTTCTGGAAGGGAAAATAAAAGCAAACCCCTCCATTTCTTGTATTGATTTTCCTCGTGGATCCTGAAATGAAAAAAAAAAAATAAAAAAATCCGGCAGGAAGGATGGAGACTTGTCAAACTGAATTATTAACAGTCATACTTCACACTTCCTTCCAGTGTGAGGAAGCAAAGCATGTCCTCCGCTATGATACAGCCACTTTTTTTATCTCTTTTTTTTTGTTGTTCCAAGGAAGCGTTTCCAAGCAGGGGATGTGCAGTTATCGCCCTGCAGTAACTCAGTGAACATCAGCTTCGTGCCACAAATCTTCAGAGAAGAGTCGGAATCAATAGCTGCTGTTTGTTTGTTTTGATCCAGCAAAGCAAAGGGGGGGAAGAAACAGTCAGGCAGGTGAGGGAGAACAGGAGCTTGGGCAGATTTTTGTTTATATGGAGTTGTCGGGCTTGTTTTGGAAAAAACAAAATGAAAGCGCCCATCAGATTGGATTCAGGTTTCCAGCACGGATTCCAAACACACATGATGCTCCTGAGCACAAAGACTGCCTTTCACACGGGGCTCAAAGGGAAGATTTGTGCTTTTCTTGCTGGCGTTCCCTGAGGAATATCCAAATTATTCGTGCCAGCTCCCTTAGGGCGTCGAGGTGGGACCTGCAGAGGTGGAGGGAGAAAATCCAGGAGGGCTGGAAACCTCTGGGCCCTGGGACGTGGTATTTTCTCCAGGGTGGTGACCCCCTGTGCTAAATGCTGCTTTGTCGTGGTTTGACCCTGGCTGGATGCCAGAGGCCCACCCCAACTTCTCCTGAAGGAGAAAACTAAAAAAAACAAACTGGAAAATAAAACTGGAAAATAAAATAAAACTGGTCACAGGCAAAAGAAGCAAGGCAAAACTATAAATAAAGAACATAAAGGGTTTATTTTCTAACTAACAAGCTCAGAACTGCAAGGGAAGCATCATTTAGAAGGCAACCTTTCTCCCCCCNGCTTTGTGGTTCCATCACATTCCCTTTACTTTCTGGATAATCCCAAACCCCCTCCCAAAACCAAACCCCCCCAAATGTTGCCCTTGCAGAAGCTCAGTGCTGGTGAGAACCAGCCTGGGGAGGGGGAGAAGGGCAAGACCTCCACACCACCTGGTCATGGTGTAATTAAAGCTGGCTAAATGAATCAAGAGATAAAAACATCCCATAAATTCAGCCCCGTGTGTGTGAATTAATCACAACCCCATTCAGGTTTCTGTGCCAGCTCTGGCTGCTCATCCACTCGTAGCCCAGGTCAATAACTCCTTTCCCAGAGGATAATTCCCAAACCATCCGTGGCAGTGTTGATTTGCTGGGGGAAGAGCAGGGGGGTGGTGTGTGGATCCCTCCTGGGTTTATCCTGTTTGTTCCCTGGTTGAAGGGATGGAGAAGCCAACGGCAGGGCCTGTCATCCACCCCTGGATGGGAATAAAGCTATTGATCAAAATATTACAGCCTGGAGGAGGTGATGGAGAGCTCTGCATCCTCCCCTGAGCATCTGCAGGGGCTGGCTGCTGTGCCTGGGTGTGGGATAAAATAGGAATGTGTTCCCCCCACCCCCCCGGGTGCTGCTTTAATGCCTCATGTCCCTCCTCCAGCCACCAGAAGAAGGGGACAGACACTCTCCCCAGATCCCTCACAGTTATTAAAACAGGGGTTTGCTGCTTTGTCTTAGGTCGTAGCTAAGTTTAAAAAATCTGATGATGCTTTGGGGAGAGCTGCCCTCTAAAAGCTGATTTTTATCTTTATTTTAAATTCCCGTTGCTGCAGCCCCTTGTTTTAAGACTGACTCACTGAGCAGCATTAAGCAGCAGAGCAGAGAGGAGCACATGGGGTTCATTTTCACCTGGATACAGAAATTATCCCCAATTAAAGGGTATTTGACACGATAGAAGCCAAACACGCTCCAGCACGTTCTTTCCCTGGATTATCAGAGAGGTTTGTGGAATAAAATTGCCCTGAGGGTTGGGGAAAATAGCCAGGAGAGTCTGCACCCCCAGAAGCACCTCTGGCAGCTGCTTCCCTTCTCCTTACATCCTCCAAAAGGGAAAAAAATCACCCCAAATTTGGAACGCTGGTGTGTTTGCCAGGGGGAACCTGCAGCCCCTGGGGTCAGACTTGCAGCACCCACAGCTGGGAGCTCTGGGATCTCCAAAAACCTGGGATCCCAGGTTTGCACCAGCATCTCCCTCCTGAGTTGTCCCTTGTTCGAAAGGTTTACCCCACTCTGGGGCAGAGCAGGAGGAAATGCAGGTTTTTTTGTTGCACATCCATTTCAAAGAGGCTTTATAGGGAGTGATCTCAGTGCTCACTGAGCAGGAGAGGGAGGGAAAAGGGAGAAACATGGACTTGCAGGTTGGACAGGGAAGGGCAGGAGGTCCCCGGTTGCATTGGCTCAGTGGTCAGCAGCTTCCCAGCCCTGGGATTAGGAAGTGTGGCTGGAAGTATTTAATGTCTAATGACACTAATTAACCCCCCTGGCTGGGATTTAGGAAGGCAGCAGCGGTTCAAAGGGACTCTCAGTGGGATTTAGGCACCTAAACGGCTTTAGGTGCTCCTGGAAATCCTGCTAAGCTCTTAAATAGCTGCTGAAAACACCCCCTGGAGTGAGGGATCCCAGGCTTGCACCACCCTCAGCTTGCAGGGATGAAATAGGGGAGCTTCTCCCTGCTCCCCAAATTACCTCCAGGCTGCCAGTGAGGAAGCAAAGTGCTCCAGAATTGCCCCATCCTCATCTTAAACAGCATCCGGGGAGCGGATGTATTCTTAATTCTTCATTTAAACTAATGATTTTTTCCCTTGGCACAGCTTTTCCCATTTGTTTTTACTCCCCTGCAGCATCTCCTTTTCTCGTGCCTTTTGGCTCAAGTGGAGCTGTTGCAAAAAAATACCCCAACAACCAAAAAACCAGAAAGCAAACTGCAGGAATTTTTGGACTAAGCTGCGAAATCGGCATTGCCTGAGTGCAGGGGGAGTGAGAGGGAGACGAAAGCTGTGCCAGAGATAATTATAATTAGGCTAATGGCTTCAACTGAACTTGGAAGCAAAGTAAAGAGGGGAAAGGTTGAGCTGGGAATGGAAGGTGGGACCGGATTGCTGTGGGAATTGCCGGTGGGATTTGGGACCTTCCCAGGTCGGTGTTTCTGTCCTTGGCTGCTGGGGAGGGGGAACCTCCCAAAAATGGGGTCAGGGAGCTGCTGCTGGGGGGGTGTGTTGTCCTGGGAGGGCTTTTTCCCCTTGCTGGGGCTCCAGGCAGGCGCTGGAGCTGCTGTTTCCCACAGGAATAGTCCCTGGTGAGGGTTTGGAGGAGCTTTGCGTGGGAGCAAGTGGTGTCCCAGCTGTAGGAGCAGAATACAGGCAGGAAACGGGGAAAAGAATTAAATTAAAAATCGAGGAAAAAAAGAGAAGAGGCCTTTTAAAAGAGCTGGGGCCGGATGATGGAACTTTCTGGTCTGGCTGCTCCCCTTTCCCAGGGTCTCTTCCCGTGTGTGTTCAGAGCATCACCTCCACTGTGCTGGGGATGCAGGAATGGCTCAGCTGGATGCAGGAGCTGGGTCAGAAGAGAAAATAATTCAAACAAGCCCTTTCCCCTGCCTGTTGTTTCATGAGGGGAAGTGTGTTTGATATGCAGATCACCAGGAGGAGGAAAAACCCCAACTCGTGGAACCACAAATACCTGATTTGGGCATTTTCAGGGAGTTTTGTTTAAATGACATCCAGGCAAATGAACTGGGGCGTGAGCTGAAAGCAGCTTGGGTTAAACCCAGAGTTACTGTGTCCAGGAGGCTGGGCTGAGGTTTAAACCCAGAGTTACTGTGTCCAGGAGGCTGGGCTGAGGTTTAAACCCAGGGTTACTGTGTCCAGGAGGCTGGGCTGAGGTTTAAACCCAGGGTTACTGTGTCCAGGAGGCTGGGCTGAGGTTTAAACCCAGGGTTACTGGGTCCAGTCTGAGCCTTGGCCAGAGCTGTAGGAAGGCACAAACCTGGGAAGCTCCAGACACTGGCAGGGACCAGCAGTTGAAGCAGCATCAAAGGTGGCAGCTTGAGCTGGGGCCTGGAGGGCTTTTTATCTTTCCCATCCACAGTCCCACATGCCCTTTTCAACCATGCCCTGGCACAGCTCAGTTTTCCCCACATTCCCACCACCTTTTATCCCAGGCCAGGAGAGGGGCCGGGATGCTGGAACACCCCCCCTCTTACCCCCTCAACCACACGTTGAGCCCTTCAGCCCCACGTTGGGGGTAAGATTTATCCAGGTGGGGTTTATCCAGGTGTCCTTTTGCAGGACCAAGCCTTGTCCCTGCAGCCAGACGTTGTGCACGGTCGCTCACGGGTTTTATCTGGCGGCGGCTGAAATATTCCTTTCCAATGCTCTTGGCAAACAAATGAGCGAGGCAGAAATACAGATTGTGTTTGCTAATGGTAACAGGCTGCCAAAGAATGTATAAACCGCTATTCACTGGGAGGGAAATTCCTCCCTTTCATGGGAGATGTTGGAGCTGAGTTGCAGCTCTTCTGAAACGCTGCTCCTCGCTCTGGGTTTTGCTGCAGTTTTGTTTTGGGGTTTTTTTTTTGGGGGGGGGATGGAATTAACTCTGCTGTGCTGAGCAGGGGGGGTTGAGTCAGCCAAGCCCTGGATGATGCTGATTCACGGTGAGATGCTCTGGGCTCCAGCACATCTTCAAGCAGCCGAGATAAATGCCAGGGGTCTGTTGCAAGGAGGGGGATTGGGTCTGTGCTGGGATCTGCAGTGCCCTGGCTGCTGTGGGCAGAGCTGCTGCTGAGCTGCAGCCCCGGAGATGATTTTTTTTGGAGCTTAATCTGGTTCGATGGAGCATTCCCCATCCTCCTGTGTCCTCCTGGGGCTTTTCATTTCTGGGATGTTGAGTGTCTTGTACTGAGGGACACAGAGTTCCCTGTCCTCGTGTGCTCTGTGGAGGAGCAATGCTGCCCTGCCAGGGCTGGGTTTGGCTCTTTGGGATTTTCTGTGGGAAGACACAGCTGGGGCAATGTGTGTTGGTATGGTCAGGAAGGCACAGGGATCATTTTGGGGATGGGAGATCCACCCAAACAAAATTAAAAAAAAAAAAATCCATCTTTTCTCAATTGCAAATGATTTCCCAGCAGTTCCCAACTGACACAACTGGGATAAGCATCACAGATAACATCCAGTCCTGCCCTATTTATGGCTGCAAAAGTGGAGGAGAGTTTCTTTTGGACGTGTTGTCCCTGGAGATGCTGCTTGGGATGGAGGAAGGCAGAACTCTGGTGATTTCTCCCGAGGGCAGGTGGTGCTTCCAAGCCCTCCTGGGAGCACAGCCTCCCTCCAGGGCTGCTTTCAACCTGTCCAGCTCAGTTACTTCCACGAAGGAAGGGATTTTCTGACATCTAAACCTTGCAGGTGGACTGGGCTGTTGATTTAAAAAAGAAATAAATCAGTTGCTGCGCTCAGGGTTTGCTTGCAAGCTATAGAAAGGTTTATTTTTATTCGTAGAAGGTTTATTTTTGGCCTCAGGAGCTGGGAAAAAAAACAACCCACTTCAACCAGGAAAGTGTCCCCTGGCCCCTCTAGGTGCCAAAAGGCCAAAAACCAAAGGCAAAAAAATCCTTTCCCAACTTGTCCACCTTCTTAATCCATATGCATAACACCTCGTGAATATGTAAATATCCAACCTTAAATCTCAGGTTTGGCAAATGCCTTCAACACCTACTAATTCTTCCAAATCCAACTCCAGCAATTTCACTCAAATCCCTAAATTTTTAGGCCCTGAAGTTCTACCTCTCTCTAAAATCCATGAATTTCTAAACCCTCCGATCCCTGTGCTCCAGAGATGCTTTTCCATGTATAACACCCCCCAATTTCCAGGTGTCTGTTCCCAGAACTCCCAGTGTGCAGGTCCCACTTGGTGCCTCTCTGCTGCTGTATTTGGATGTTTTCTGCTGCCAATGCCCGGGAAAGAGAAAAACAACCAAACCTGCTTTTTTGCTGAATTCCCCTGGAGCTCTGCTTTCCTTCCCTGGCCAGAGCTGGATCAAATAATATCTTTGCCACGCTTTGGAGATAAGGCAGGAGCTGAGCAAACCTGCCACTATCTCTGCTTTAATTCTTCTCTTTGCAAATAAGTGTCGAGCCAATGCCTCTCCACCCAGATCAGCTCCTCTTATCAGAGGGATAATAACTGGCTCACTAACCAACATAATTCCTCTATAACCCCCAGCGATCAGATTTTGCAAGTGGCTGAAGAACAGAGGGGAAATCTCTGGCTGCAGGATTAATTGGTATAAAACCAAGACAGCGCTTAAAAAAAATGATTGAAAAAAATGATTTAAAAAAAATAAAATGAACCCCCCTGTGTGTGCCTAAGTACGAGTGACTTTATTTCCACTTGTTCCCTTTGAAATGCTCCCTCAGTGGCTCCTGCAGGTGTGGAGCTGGAAATGGAGGTGCAGAATCGTGATCAGGTTTTGGGATTTCGGGTGCCCAAAGCTGTTGGGGGAATTGTGCAGCTCTGTGGCTTTTGGAGGGGAATATTTTGTGTTCAAAGGCCGTGTCTCGCTGTGGATGCTCTGGGAATGTTCTGCGTCTGCACCACCACCTCCCTGCCCCAGGGCCACATCCACGCCTGGGCAGCTTTGACAGCCCAGGGGATGATTTTTCTCTCCAAATCTCATTTTTTCCTCCGTGTTTTTTAACTCTCAGCTCAGCCTGCCAGCGGTTTCCTTCCTGCTTGCTGAGCTGTGGCCGCCTGGGTCGGTGAAGAGGTTTGGGATATCTTGTTGCTCCTTCTCTTCTCCCATTTTTCCTCCCTCCAAGGAAAGGAAACCAATAGCAGTGACCAGTGTGTTGCAGGATGGGATTCTCGTCCCAGGAACCGTTCAGGATTATCTTCGCACTCTGAATTTTAATAGCATTAACTCCAGCCTAGTCTTGTTCTTTTAAAATCCCATTTAAAGTTGTAAGTTGCAAGGCAGACACCACTTGGGCTGTGTCTTTTTTCCCTGCCGAAATCACCACCAGAATTAAGAGACAGATTTGGAAGGTTAAAACTTCCCAGATTGTTTCCCTCTCAGTTGTCATTTCGGGACAGTTTTGTTTTCTTTCCGATTGCATCAAATATTTGTGCTCCTGTGGGGACTGTGGTGCGAGGGTGAATGTTGCTTAAGAAAATAAAGGGATTTTTTTTCCCCCCCATCATTTTTGTGGTGTAGCTGGGGGGGAAATCGGTGAAAAGAGGAGTTTCCAAACGTGGCTCAACTTGGGACCTCGTGGTGTCTCTCCTGGCGCTTCTGAATTATTTGAAGCATCACTGAGACTTTTTTATTCAGAAATATGGAGCTCTCGGATGGAGACATTTTCACTCACCCTGAATTTTAAATACATTTTCTTTTGGTCTTGCAGGCAGCCCCGAAAGAGGGGACTTGGCTAGTGTCCTGTCCCAGCACAAAACAGCTGAATTATTAAAAAATCTCCCCGTTCCACTAAGGAAAAAAAAAAAAATCTTCAAAGGATTGTGACTCTTTGAAATCTTTTGGGTGCTCTCTGCAGTGAGGGAGAGGTGTCTGGGGTGAGAATGACCAGTTGCTTCTTTCATTTCACCAGTTTTAAAGCTAATCCTGGAGTTCTTTGGGTGCCCCTTCCCACATCCTGCTCCCCAGGATTTGCATTTGGAGGAGGAATTGCATTTGCCCAGTGGGGTTTTTTTATCTGCTCCAAGTCCTCCCCATTGCTTTGGGTATGTTTTTGTTATTATTGGCCTCATTTTTTCAGTACGGTGCTATTTTTTCTGGGAGAATGCCCAGCGCTGGGCACAGCTCGGGAGAGCAGGTCTTGTGAGGGCAGCGTAGAAAAGGTGGATGGTTTGGGAGCCTTGATGGGAATAAATAGCAGGAAACATCCTCTTTGTTGTCTTCCTCAAGTACCATGTTGAAAAGGCATACTGGAATTACTGCTGCTGATCATATTTAGCTTTGAGTTAACACGATTGCTTCGTGGCTACCTGTCTCCTAGGATCATGGATTCCTTATTTTCATTTTCTAGCTCTGGCTGCTGGAAAATCCTGGTTTGGGTTCTGAAGTAGATGTGGAAGGGATAAGGGTTCCTGTTCTTCAGTGTCCTTGCTGAGCCTGTGCAGCACCTGGGAGGGCAAAATGCAGGAGTCTGTGGTGGTCATGAAAATTTATTTATAGGCTGCGATTTTCATGAGTCTGGTTTAAAAAACTGAGGTTAGTGAGGGGAAGAAAGAAATGAAGAATCCAAACTCAGTCACCACTACGAGGTTTGTGATGAAGTGACGAGAACTGGCAGCTGCTGCTGCTGCACATCTTGCTCCAATAATCTCTCCTCTCTTTTTCCTCCTGTCCTTCCTCCCTTCCCTGCTGCCCCTTGTTCATCCCTGGATGGTCCCGGGAATATCAAGGATGTCCCGTAAGAGGCAGGATTCCTTCCCATGGCAGTGTCACTGTCCCCTGCTCACCATTCTGTGCAAGAGTGGCAAGAACTTCCCAGGTTGTTCACAGGTTTCCCAGAGAAGCTGTGGCTGCCCCATCCCTGGGAGTGTCCAAGGGCAGGTTGGAGCAGCCTGGGATAGTGGGAGGTGTCCCTGCCCATGGGGTGGCACTGGATGACCTTCCAGTCCCTTCCAACCCAACCCATTCCATGATTCTGTGATTTTATTTGACTGGTTTATATCCATTTCATCAACCACATGTGCCATGATATGTAGTATGGTGGTAAAATCTGGTTTAAAACCCCCAGGTGTTCGATTTTGTGATGAACCTCCTGGCAGGGAAAGGCAAACTTTGCTGTGAAAAGTTTTAATAAACATAGGCTGGAAGTTCAATAAGTGGTGCATAAATAAAATATCATCTCCTTCGCTGCTTAAGTACTTGGAACAACCTTCAGGTTTATTTTATTTATTTAAAAAATTTAAAAAAAAAAAGAAAAAAGAAAATTAAAAATAGCCAGCGAGTAGCTAAGGGAGATTGGAATGCTACCATGGGATATGTCCAGTGGGTAATCTTAGGATTTACATCCCTGGAGGCCTCCCCTCAAGTCCTGGAGTCGTTTCTCTGGTATTATTTATAACTCAGCTCGAAGGGTTGGTCACTTCAGTGAGCCCAGCTCAGGGTGTCCGTGTGAGACCCCGGGGGGATGCAGGGATGAGGAGATCCATCCCCTCCTCTCCCCGGCACTGGTTTATCTGCAGGTCCCTCTGGTTAACAACCACGGCCGCTGCAGGTTTTTAGAAGCCGTTAGCACGAACCATTGACTCTTCCTTTTAATTATTCAGGTTGCCTCTTTGAAATTCCTTTTTTAAGTGGAGCTAACAGGCTTTGCAGAGGAGGCTTCGAACCACGGCGGTTCCTCCCCAGAGGAGCCCTGTTTGTGCATCGCCAGCTAATCTCTTTTCTTCGTTACTCCCTTATCTTCCTGTAGCTGATTAATTGCTTCCAATTGATTTATAAATATTCTGTTGATACACATGCAGGACAGGAGGAGAACAGGGTATGTCCACTCACGGATCCCTACAGCTCCCCAAGGCTTTCCTCACCTGCCTCTCAGAGCCAAGACATCCCACCTTTATTCCCACCTTTATTCCCACCTTTATTCTCATCTTTATTCCCACCTTTTTCTTTTTTTTTTTGTTTGCACTTGCAATTCCTTCAACAACCAAAAATGGTGTTGTAACATCATCTGGAGTATGAGCACGTGAACATGCCCCGTGCCCAGCGAGCAACAGGTCTTGGGTGTAAAGAACTGGGGTTTGAGTGAGTTTTGGTCGTGTTGATGAACGTGACGGGTTGTGGGTGTCGTAAAAAGCTGGATTTCCTAATGTGTACATATAGATCCATATTAGTGGAGCAGTTAATGAAGAGGGATCATTAGAACTGCTCGTTTGAAATTCTCTGGAAGCTCAAGGGCAGCTCCTAAAAAAGGAATTAAAACCAAGCAATAGCATCTGATTGTAAAGACAGTGGCCAAATTCAGGGTGGAGCTGCCCATTCAGCCCCGTTGGAATCACCGCTGGCACCGAGGGTGTAAAGCCATTTTTAGAAATAGCAGCACCTTTACAGGTAGGGATAAATCTTTAACTTTTCCAGGCAGGCCTCCTATTTTCCCTGTTACTTCTCTGCTTGCAGCTCCTCCCCAGCTGAGCTGGGTGGCTCTGGGGACACGGTGGCCCTTGGTGGCCCTGCAGTGACGTCCCTGGATGTGCTGAGGGTGTGATAAGGCTCCACCAAAAAAATGTTTCCCCAAGTTTGAGACCCACCCGCAGCTCTGGGGTTTGTTGCTGCCTGATTTATTATTATTTTGCTTTATAATTATTATTATTTTTCTCCTCTTTCCCCATAAAGTGGCTGGTGGCACAGGCACAGCCTCAGTGTACAGCAACTTAATTACACGTTGCTAACGAGCTATTGCAGAGCGAGCGGCTGCTTTAGCAGCTCGGCCTGATGCTTTATCGTGTATTTGCAGGAGTCGTGTAATTTTTTGTCATCATATATGGTAATATATTCACTGCAGCATGACACGGGATGAGGTTCAATGAATAATGTAAAACCCAGAATAACACTGAATCTATATGATATGTGCTTTTCCCCCCAGCGTTGGTTTAAAAAGGAAAATATTGATTCTGGTGGGGTTCAGCGGTTCAGAGCTCAGGGAGAACTCAGGTTTTGCTGATCCAGGCCCAGCCTGTCCCCTCCACGGCCACCAATGTCCGGTGTTGGTGCCATCCCTCACCTCGTTGACGAGGCTGAAGGAGTCAGTGACATTAACCACTGGATCCAGATGTGGCAGGAGCACAGCAGGCTCCGTTGGCTTCAGGTTCCAGGTGAAACAACCCTCTCCATCATCCATTACTGGTTTTCCCCCTCAGTTACTGTCTTTGAATGCTAATTAGGAGGGATAATTTCTATTTGTTTTCCTTTTTAACCAAATTCCCCCTATTGTGATCTGTATCGTTTATATTTGCGGGCCATTATCTCAGTCTCATTACAGCCTTTTAGCATTTGAATGAAAATATTGTAAAGAACCCAGAAGTTGGGCATAAAATGTCTGTGATGATAACTATAATTGCCATGATAAAATTAAAAAAACACAATAGAAATAACTGCGATGAGCTCAGGAAGTTGTACCAAGTGAGATTGGAACCGGCAGGATGATGTTTGCCCTTTATTTTATCGACTCTTCACATGGTAAACAGCTTTTGCAGCACAGTTTTTAAAGAAGGAGAAAGTCTCTGGGTACGGCCTGGGTAGGGACCTAACAAAACAAATTTGGATTTTTCTCTCCATTGAGGCTTTAATGAATCACTACAATTTTTCAGGAGCTTAAAATACTCCGGCAGCGCTGGAGGAGGAGGAGGAGATGCTAAGTGGTGCCAAGTTCCTGAATGAAAATTACTCTCACCGACTTTGCTTTTGGAGCCAGATCGATGTTAATTAATCCTTGCCTCGCCCATTATGTTCTCCAACCTCGCCACCGTCGGATTTTTAAGTCGGGAGAAGCAGATGGAGGTTCCTGAAGCGCCTCCGAAATTCCCAGCCGAGCGCTTCTCCTCGATGACAATGCCAATTTGTCATGAGTGAAATGTTTGATAAAAATCTGTCATTTTTGAGAGGAGTTTTCCCTGCAAGGAAAACCGGGGGAAAAAAAAGAAATCTGCTCTGTTTTGAAACATCTCCTCGCTCTGTTATCTGTGTTTTGCAAGAGATGGGGATGGAGAAAGGGGTTTCCATGGGCAGGGAGGAGAGGGTTTAGTAAGTTTTACTGGAATTAGGGGGCGTTTTGCTGCGAACATTGTGTGAGGTCTCCCAGATTTTTCCGTTTCTGGTGGGTTTTACGGACAGCTTGTTCTCCAGGTCAAACGTGGCTCGGCAAGGACCAGCTCCCATCCACAAGTACACGGATGCACGGCTGACCTTCTGCAGAGATTCTTCTGGCGGGGCTGAGATTCCTCGGCAGTCGCTGGTGCCTCCAGGGCAGGGATATGCAGCTCATCCATATGCTCAAGCTGCATTCTAATCAGCCACCAACTACAATCACTTGTTGCAGGGAAGAAAGTTCCCTTCGGAGTCACTGATGCTGAAGTGCTTTTTTGTAGAATCACAGAATCATTCGGGTTGGAAAAACCTTCTGAGACCATCCAGCCCAACCACTCTCCCAGCACTGCCAAGGCCACGGATGTCCCCAGGTGCCACATCCACGTGTCTTTTAAATACCCCCAGGGGTGGTGGCCCTACTAATACCCTGTGCCAGGGCTTGACAATTTTTGACACCAACTTGACTCTCTATTGCTAATTTCTGGTGGGCCCTGCCCTTAGGAGTCACGGTTGGGATTTTTGGCCTGGTCTTGAAGGAGTTGGGACACTTTTGGGCAGTGACCACCTGTAGCTTGTTTGCTTCAGCATCATAACCCTGGTGGGGCCTCCAGTCCTGGGGGACACATGATGCAGGTTTGTCTTCCAGTGGAGGCTGAATAGTTTGGATCAGCCTGCAGAGACCTCCTGAGCCAGGCGTGAGTGAGCCCCTGCAGAAAGGTGCTGACTAGGGAGGCTTGAAGGAGACTGGCCAACGCGGAATGAAAGGCCAGACCCACCTGTGCTGACACCAGCACCTCTCTTCTTCCCAGTGCTGGCAGCAGCCAGGATCCACGGGAAGTGTAGCCAGGGATAGAAACACCTCCCTGGCCTTGGCTTCACGCTGGATAAGGGCCAGGGACCACCACCAGCCACACAGTAAGGGCTGGATCCAGAGCAAGGAGAGGAGACCCAGAGCTCAGTCCCAATTTAACCACAGCCAGAGGGTGACTGGTGCCTGGCACAGGGAAACACTTAGTGCCCAGAGCCCGGGGGCACCGCACAAATCCTGCCGAGGCATGTGCCATCTTTTACTTAACCAGCACTGGTTTTCCATGTGCCTTCCAGAGGGATTGTTAATCACATAGGAAGGGGAATGGGAATCCCTGCAGGCAGCATCACCGGGTCAAAGAGCAGTGGTGCTGCGCCACCTCAGCACCTCCTGCCGTGGGACGGGTGCTGTGGGTGTGAGTAACGCTGCTGGGCCACCATTAGTCAGCAGAACTCGGGGCAGGAGCCCAGCCCCGCATTCCCACTTGCTCACCAGGCTCCTCTGGCAGGGAGGAGGCTCGCAGGAGCTGCTCCTGGGGAGCTTGTGGCTTGTGCAATGCCCATGACGTGGGGAACCTCCTCCCTGTGCTTTGGTTCAGGGCATTGCAACTCAGCACCTTCCCGTGCCATGGCAGGTCACACCAAGGGACAGGGTGCCTCATGTCTAGAGCAGGATTAAATCCTCAGGTCCTCCCACAGCCAGCGGTGGTTCCTGGCTCCCGTGGGGTGGCTCTGGCCATGGCAGCATTCCCGCTGTGCCCTGAGCTGAGTCGGCACAGGCGGGCTCCGACTTGATCCCTGGGGAGGGGAGTTGTGCAAACAGGCAGCGATGGGAGGTGACGCAGAGCTCAGAGCTTTCCTGGGCTCCCAGGTGACAGCAGGGGCTGGGGCGACGGGGGCATCGCTCACCTGGCAGCAGTGCTGTGCGGCACTGCCAGCCTGGTGCAGTGAGAACCAGGGCTTGTTGCACAACAGAATCAAATCCCTTGCCCTTCCCAAGCTGCTGGTGAGGCAGCAGCAGGATAGGGAGGGGGCAATGCCCGCCAGGACAGCGTGGGGCCCGGAGGGTCACAGGGTGGGTGACAACCTGGTTTACTGACCCAGGTGTACAAGGTGGCAGTGGCTGTATCCCTTCCTAGCCAGGGCAGCTCGCTCCTCCCATGGTTATACTGTCACCAAAATGTCGTGTCACCAAATGATTATCCTGTTCCCCCAAATGTCAAAGCCCGTGGACATGGGGTGTGCCTCCGTTTCCCCATGCCTGAGATGCTGCTGCTGGAGGGTGGGGGAGCTGGGTTTGCCTTGTCTGTTTTACAACATGCCATGTGCTGTTGTAAAATAGAATATGGTGGTTTTTTTTTTTTTGTCTTGCCTTGTGTTTTCTGATCTTTGGGCAAGCGTTGCCCTCCTGGGCACAGGGAGAGGTGTGGGCTGGCAGCGTGCTGGGACTGCATTTAAAGCATCCCTGGGTCACTGGGTGTCTGAGCAGTGTTCATCTAGAGATGTTGACAGTGAAAAGACAGGCACAGATTCATAAACCCAAAATGCTTCTGCACATCTCTTTGGGGTGAATAACTTCAAAAAAGTGGGTCTGCTGTGCAGGGTTTGGGAACAGGCAGCCCAGACAGGGTGAAGGCAGGTAACAGTGTGGCACAGACCACAGGGAGCAAAAGCATTCCTGTTAGAAAACTTTCTTCACTAAAAGAGGTTAAGTATTGGAACAGGCTCCCTGGGGAACTGGTGGAGTCACCATCCCTAGAAGTGTTCAGAAACCACGAAGACGTGGCACTTTTCTGACATGGTTTAATGGGCATGATGGGGTTCAGTTGAAGGTTGGACTTGATCTTGGAAGTCTTTCCCAACCTTAAGGATTCTGTGAAACAGCCACATGAGCCTGCTGGGTTTCACGGAGTTTCGGTTGTTCTGCTTTATGTGGCTTTTATGATGGAAAAGCAGGTGGTCGCCAGGATTTGCCGAGTCTCCACTCACTCCATCATCTCACCTGCCTGGACTAAATAAATAATAAACTTCATTGCGAGACAGAACATGAAAAAAAAAAAATACAAGGCAATTATTTGCTCTGCAAGGACGAGCTGTCCCGGGCTCTCTCTGTGTGTGTGTGTGTGTGNGTCCCGGGCTCTCTGTGTGTGTCCCCCCATCGTGCCTCAGTTTCCCCCCCGGTGCCGCCGCGGTCGCCGCTCCGCTCGGTGGGTGGCAGCGGCGGGAGCGATGGATGATGATTCCAGCCGGGAATCATTTCCGCCGCCGGCCGGCCCCGGGTTCCTGCGCGGCTCCGGGAAGAGCCCCGGGCAGCCGCGGGGCCCCGTCCCGCACACCTTCGGCGCTGCGGGAGGGGGAACAAAGCCACTCCTCCGCCCCGTGACATCAACCCGCCGAGCGGCCGCCGGCGAAGGGTCAAATTCCCGGCGCAGGTAGCGCCTGGCCGCACTTCCGCGCAGCGCCCTGCGGTGCCGGGGAGGACCCGACAGACCCGGGCACCCCCGAGCCCGGCCATGAAGTCGGAGCAGGAGGAGAACAAGCCGGGGGGGACGTGTCGCTGCGAGCAGGGCTTGGCCCCCCGGCCG
>WEKX01001350.1:8218-22807 GCA_013390025.1 Pitta sordida
AATGTGCCGAAAAGTGAGTCGGAGGGGCAGATGGCCAGTCTGGATGAGCAAAGAGCTCCTGAAGGAGCTGGGGGAGAAAAAGAGGATGTACAACCTTTGGAAAAAAGGGGCGGTGAGTCAGAGTCTGTTTAAGGAAGCTGTTAAGCGGTGCAGGAGAACAACCAGAGAGGCGAAAGCTCAGATGGAGTTCAACCTAGCTGTCTCTGTCAAGGACAATAAGAAAAGTTTCTATAAGTACATTAACAGTAAAAAGAAAGGCAGTAACAGCCTCCACTCCCTATTGGATGCAGAGGGTAATATAGTAACCAAAGACGAGGAGAAAGCAGAAATACTCAATGCACACTTTGCCTCTGTTTTTAACAGCAAAACAAACTGCCCGCAAGACAACTGGATCAGCAGTGGCATGGAAGGAGATCATCCCACACATAAAAGCTGGAATTCTATGGTTTTGGCCTGGACATTGTAAGGACACAAAATTCCGCTCATTCATTTAAATATGCAAGTACTGTGAAGTGAATGTGTGCACAAGTTTGCTAATTATGTTTAATTTGGATGACTGAATGCCCTGTCCATGAGCAACTGAAAGCATACGCTGTTTGTGTGCTGTGACCTTGAAATCAGACCACAAAAAGCTCATTTAAATCCTTTTTTTACCTGGTATCATTATACCTTTTTGTCTATGATGACTTTGAAATGACTGTGAAATACAGAGGAGAGAAAATGGCTCAAGACTTTCATTTAAATCAGCAGTTGCTCATCACAAGAGAAACATTTAACACTGTGGCAACTCCAAATCCCATCAGCTCTGTCACAGCGCAGCAGTAACAATTCTCAGTCTGGAGAACAGACAGAATGTCTGCAAAATAGTCTGTTTGGAATAACTCTGTTTATACAGCTCTGCTAGAGACGGATCTGCTGATTTTAATGCACAGAGAAAAATAAATCAGCTATACTGTACCCATGCAGTTGCGTCTACCTACAGATGTGTGTGGCATTTTTTTGTTTTTTAACAACCTGCACAGTCATGGAATTCTAGAGATGGATAAATGAGCTTAGAAAGCTGCCCCAAGGTCTGTCCAGTTGGAGGAAATCTTGGCAGGTAGCCTGTTTCTGTATCTGATATCCTTGGGATGTAATTTCATCCTGAATGGTGCTGTCTTACTGTTTCTCTTCTTTTGCCTCTTTCTCTTTCCTCCAGCTCACCTATCTGGAGCTGTGAACATTAAATCAGGAAGTAAGTTCATTAAGACCATGGAGCTCTTTTTCAGCTGGTGTGTTCAGTGACTGGAAACAAGCAGCTTGGGCAGGATAACGAGGTTCACCAAGCTCTCTTCCTCCTCTAAGGAAGACTGAACAGCCTAGTTATTCACACCAAAGGACTGTTTCTGTATCTTAAGTTACGCTGAAAAATCTAAACCTAATGATTGTGCTGTTTAATTAGTAGAAAAATACAAATAATAGAAAGGAATGTTCACTAGAAGCAGACATTCACAAGCATTTTCTGATCAAGAGAAATGAAAAGTTCATCAAAAGTTCATCAGGAACTGGAGTGATAGGACAAGGGGAAATATTTCAAGCTGAAGAAGAGTAGGGTTAGATTGGATATTAGGAAGAAATTCTTCACTCAGAGGCTGATGAAGCTCTGGCACAGATTATCCAGAGAAGCCGTGTCTGCTCCATTCCTGGAAAGTGGTACAGGGCTTGGAGCAACCTGGGATGGTGCAAGGTGTCCCTCCCTGCCCATGGCTGGAGATGGGCTTTCAGGTCCCTTTCTCCCAAACCATTCTGTAACTCTATGCTTCTATTAAAGAGATTGTTCAAAAAATTATTTTTCAGATTTGGAAAGCTTTTAGCAGTAGCTGGATGTCCTTAGTAAAAATAAAAATAATAATAAAAAGAAGAGTATTGACTGTTGTTAGAGTTTGCTCTCAGACCATAGCACGTGTCATTAGCAGCAAATAGAAAGTACTGATGGAGTGAGCAATGGAAGCTTTCTCTGCTCCATCATTCAGATAAGTTGGACTTGTATTATTTCTACATTTGTACACTATTTCTGCCAGATAATATTCTGGCTTTGCGGAAGGTGGAAACCAATTTAACTTGCTGTATAATTCGTCGTGATGGGTTTTGTAATCACACTGGAAAATGAGTCTTTCTGCTGTATCATACAATACTGATACCGGCTTATGTGCTGCAGAACTAGACTTCCTCAAATAATGTCATAGTATTCTAAATGAGAAAATATAAAAGTCCTGACAATACTTTTTGTGCAACTGCAACTAAGATATCTTCCAAAATGCCTAATAAAAGCAAGCTGAAGCACAGGGTTTCTGGCAGAACCTTCCAAATGTGCTCATTAGAATTGCAACACAACTCTCTTTTTTTTTTTCTTTTTCCTCCTACCCCCCTCACATTCCAAAAATTAAACCAATGAAATAAACAAAATCAAAATTTCAGCCTTCTCTTCACAAGGGATATATAATAATTTGCAAAATTCCCTTTCTTCTTACACTGTTTCTGGTGCCTGCTTGAACGAGGTCTGGATGATGACAGGCAGATACAAGGGATGAGTAGAGGTTACCTGTTTCATTCCATGAATGCCAAAAGCATTTCTGGTATGGGAGCAGTAGTACCCTCTCCTCATATTTTTCCATGCAGTCCCCCAAAAACTAATTAAAGTCCAATACTGACAGCTCAAATTCCTGTTCATCAGATGACCACGGACCAGTTTTCCTGTGGTAGACACCTGTAGAATCATGGAATGGTTTGGACTGGAAGGGACCTTAAAGCTCATCCAGTCCCACTCCCTGCCATGGGACACCTTCCACTATCCCAGGTTGCTCCAAGCCCCGTCCAGCCTGGCCCTGGACACTTCCAGGGGTGTCTATATACAGCCTATATAGAGACTCATTCCGTGGGGCTTATGAACACAGAGATTTCTTCCTTTCCTCATGTGGAAATGCTCTGATTTGTGAAGTTTGGAAGAAACAGCCACTAAGACATTCAGGTAGGTAGCACTGAAAACTGATGGCAAAGGATGGATGTTTCTGAAATGAGTCCTTATACTGCTGTATGTTACTTGGGTCTTTCTGTTGGCTAAGTCTAGCCTTGATTTTTCACCTTCAAAATATTTAAGAACTAAGAAGTCAATTCCCTGCTTTTCATAACAGCTTGGGTTTTTTTGAATTATAAAACAGGTCTTATGGTTGAGGAGAGAGGGGAGTGTTTATTTCTTTTTTATTAATGGAACATTTCACAATCTGGCAGTTTTACCAATGAACACGAAAACAAAAGATGTACATTTTTAACTGAAATATTATTTATGTAATTGGGAGCAACACAAAACCTGTTGAATCAGGTGAGTGAGGATCTCTTCTCCCAGGCTGATGACACCAGAACAAGAGGACATGGCCTTAAGCTACGCCAGGGGAGGTTTAGACTGAATGTTAGGAAGAGGTTTTTCACAGAGAGAGTGATCTCTCATTGGAGTGGTCTGCCCAGGGAAGTGGTGGAGTCGCCGTCCTTGGAGGTGTTTAAGAGAAGACTCGATGAGGAGCTCAGTGACATGGTCTAGTTGGTGGGGAGTTGGACTAGATGATCCTGGGGGTCCCTTCCAACTCAGAATAACCTGTGAACCTGTGAATCACCTTTAAAATAAACTGCAGCAGTCCCACATTTCCAGGCACAGGTGGGATTTGTTTTGGACACAATTTCAAATACACCAATGTACCAATGTTGTTATGAGTTCTAAATGCAAGGCAATATCTCAGTCTCTTTAGACATTCTTGAGGAATAAGTTTTGTCTTTTTATTAAAAAAAAAAAAAGTATATCATGACTTAAACCTATGGACATAGAAAAAACCAGGTATTTAATCTTAACAACATATGCACAATTCAGAGCTGAATTTGAAGTCCTGGTCCAATGTCTCAGCTGAGAGTTTGGGACAAATGGATTAGAGGTAACAGATTATTTTGTCAATTTTTATTACCTCCTTCACTCAGCCAAAGGGGCCTATTGCAACTATCAAGCACATGGTTATTTTGTAGGGATTTATTCCAATTTCCTGCCAAGTAAGTTCCACGGCAAAGTGGTGAAGGTGGCCAAGGGCCTGTCATCTCCAGAGGGACAGATGTACATAAGGATAATATTTATATCTAAACAGCTCTTACAGTCTTCCAGTTACAGTCACAAGCCAGAATTGGCTCCTTTCAATTTCTGCATTTCCAGGTTTGAGCTGTTTCCAGCTGTAGCAGCTCAGCATAACCTGTTACACCAAATAAAGGCAGGGCATTGTTAGGTAAAATGTCATTGCAACACGGAGCTTGAGAGACAATTAATCCTTGCAGGAAAAGGTCAAGTATGAATCATCAAATGCTGTAGGGTTTTAATGGATATTTTCCAACCCTCTTATATCACATGAAACAGCAGACATTTATTTTATTGTATATAATATTTCTTCCATAAATAAAAGTAACAGTCGATGACAAAGGGGCTTTATTTAGACTGTCATAAATGGCTGCTTCTTCTTTTTTTTATATATATAATTTACCAAACAAACAAGAAATTTCCAGCCTATGTTTGCACAGACCCAGCCTAATATCTAACTGGAGCAGAACTCACTGCTTTCTGTCCCATCCTCATGAATGCTTTTAGCTTAATTATTAATTAACATTGTGTCTGTTCTTGTCCATGTGGCAGTTTGGGAGTTTCCACAAAAGCATTAGGTGAGAGATGGTTTTAGAGTTTTTTTCTAACCCAATGTAATACAAACAGAATCTAAACATTTTGAGAATTTACTTGTCCTTATGTTATCATGGTGGGAGCTGGATGATCCTCGTGGGACCCTTCCCACTCAGGATATTCCATGTTCTATGATTCTATGATGTTATTGTAGAGATTTCTGTGATTCAGGAATGCACTGCTGAGCACCCAGACATGAGCTGCCTGGTCCCACCCAATGCCAGCTGCTCCAGGGGTGAGGGCTAGGAGTTGAGGGTGGCTAATTTGCCTAACTTGATTTTGGGATTGGCTTCTGATTGCTTTTAGGAGACAGGTGAAGCAAAAAAGCCTCAGCAAGGCACCAAGCCAGATGTAGCACAATGCATTCTGTTCTAACCTAAATCCTGATCGGGTAAGCGTGTAGCAACATTTTTTGTATTTACTTAAAAAAATTCTTTAAAAGCTGAAATGTCAATTATAAATACTCAGAAGTACTGATAGAATGTTTTTTGTATCCATAGCATTTGGTACTTCACATGTAATATCCAAACAAGATTCCAGAAGTTCTGGAGGGTTACTGAGGAAAAAAGGGTACAGGTGAAAAAAGAAAAACATAATAAAATTACTGCTGCGAATAGTTCTCTCAGCTCCAAGAGTAGAAACTTCCCCTGTGCAGGGAACCAGAGTGAAACCTACTCACCACTTAATTAACACTTAAACCCACAAAATACAGCCCTGTGAACTGCAGTGATTTTCTCTGAGGACGCAGGCACGGAGAATAAGCTCCAAAGTTGCAGGCTGTGGCCATTCCATTGGCAGTCTCATACATCACTGTAGCTTTCAGGCCGGCATTCAATGGCTTTACAATTTTGGTCTGCAGTGTAAGCTGAAAATGTCCAGAATTGTCCCAGTCAGCTGGTGAGAATTCAAAAAATGGACCAGACTTGAAAGTGAATGAGCAGCTAAAACATAAGGTGTCACTTGTAATGCAGTCACTGTATTGCAGTCTGAGTCTGAGCCTAATTGTTTTTAGTGTGTATGCAGCAAACCCCAGATCAGACCAGCAATGTAAGGATTTCTGGGATGAACAGCAGAGCAAAAAGCAAAGTATGAAAACCCATATTTTTTCCCTCCAAAATGCAGTATGAGAGATGTATGTGTGTGGAGGTTGAGAGAGACCAATTATCAACATTTTAAGAAAGTTTCTGCAAACATGGACATTTAAATCCCTGATATTCAGTTTTTATAAACAGGGCTCATGGGCCAGTTTATACAGTTCTGAAGCATATCTATTCTTGTGAGATAACATGAGTAGATGTATCAGTTTTTGACTTATTTTCTTCACAGCTCCTTTCTGCAACAAAAACACCTTTATTTTTTTCTTGATATAAAGGAAACCATTATCAGAGTCACATGATCTGAGCAATAATGTGTCTGATGATCTCACTTGGCCTTAAATAGAATTTCATATTTCAGATTGCCTTTCACCCAGAGGTGAAAGACAATCAAACATCTTACAGTAGTTCTTTCTGATGTTGCAGTATCTCATCTCTTTGATTTGATGATATTTATACAGATCCTTTCCCTATTGCAAACTCAAGGGATGATATGTGAGGTGATGTGGTGGTGCATCCCCCTCACAGGCTGCGCTATGATCTGAAAAATGTTCTTATTTTTTAAAAAAGGAGCCATTCTGACTGGTGAATTTCAGAGAAACAGCACTGGGGAAAGAAATTATTTTCATCCAGTTTGGTAGAATTTCACAACAATAAAGGAACATAATTTTTTTTCTTATAGACTATTTTGTAGAACAGATGTATTTCTCCATCGTCAGGGATTTTTACATTTATTAGGAGAGAACTGCAGATCCTAATGATGTTAGTATTGATGCTAAAAGAGAGCTGCAAAACTCAAAGTTTATCTTGCAGTCATAAGGTTAAGCCTGAATTTGCTTGCCAATGTATCCTTCTGTGTTATTTTCTACAGTGTGGACAACACTGACTGAGCTGGGAATTCCATCCCCACTGAAGCTATCCTTCCCCTGTACTCGGCGCTGGTCAGACCACATCTTGAGTATTGTGTCCAGGTCTGGGCTCCCCAGGTTAAGAAGGATGTTGAGCTGCTTGAGAGGGTCCAAACAAGGGTGACAAGGATGGTGAAAGGACTGGAGGACAAGCCCTATGGGGAGCGGCTATGGGAACTGGGGTTATTCAGCCTGGAGAAGAGGAGGCTCAGAGGTGACCTCATTGCTCTTTACAACTACCTGAGGGGAGGTTGCCGCCAGATCTGGAGGTTGCCGCCAGATCTCTTCTCTCAGGCTGACGACACCAGAACAAGAGGACATGGCCTTAAGCTATGCCAGAGGAGGTTTAGACTGAATGTTAGGAAGAGGTTTTTCACAGAGAGAGTGATCCCTCATTGGAATGGACTGCCCAGGGAGCTGGTGGAGTTGCCATCCTTGGAAGTGTTTAAGGGAAAACTTGATGAGGAGCTCAGTGACACGGTCTAGTTGGTGGGGAGTTGGACTAGATGATCCTGAGGGTCCCTTCCAACTCGGAATAACCTGTGAACATCACCGAGTCCTGATGCCAGGGAACATTCTAATATTTTCCATAGAATCATAGAAAAAAAGAGTTCAGAGGAAAACTTGTGAGCCCTGCTCCCCTGGAGGTACAACCTCTAAGCAAGTCCAAAATTTGTAGTGGCTTCCTTGTTCCTGTGAGCATGGAATGCCTTTCCAGGAAAAAAACTGCGTATGAGGAAGGACATAGGATTCTAAGCCCTGGATGCATTCCTGGGACTATGTTTTTAGCTGTAGCCTAAATGAGTTCGGGTATGTCAGAAAATGTTATTCCGTATCATCAGGGGACCAGAGTAGGACTATTTTGCTCTCTCAAGGTAATACTGAACACATTACTAAGAGTGAGCAAAGAAGGGCATTGGTATCAAAACCACAGCAGGTAAAGGCTAGAAATAAAATATCCAGTCCTTGCAAAATTAATTCCTCTTGAGAGTTAAGAAAAAAAGGACTTTCAGATCTTGTTTTGTAAAAATATGCAGAAAGCTTAAAGCAGATCTATGAGACTATAAATAACTTGAATTTTTGAGTAGGAATTGTCATTGTAATACATGGATCAATGAAGAGGATTTATACAGTTCCCAAGCAGATACTTCAGAACAATGGTCAATTGCTCATTACCCTTTACTCTGAGCCTGTCTCTTTTTATGTGCTCTCCTCTCAAAGATATTCCTGACTGATGTCTGTGTGCTTTGCTGATGATATTCCTCTGGAATGAGTTGCATGCCAAACTTTTATGTAATGTGGGGTGTCCAGAAACAAAAAAATCCACCTTGAGATTAGTGAAAGGTAAAAAGGATGGAAAAAAAGGGGGAATGATATGGATTGGTGAGAGACAAAATGATGGAGGGTAAAAAAACCGCTTTTTTTTCACGGGGGTTTCCTCGAGCATTAACCTGGTCGTTTACCTCCCTATTGGAGCAGACAAAGAGCACATCAATTGTTTAATTAATAGCCAGGCTTTAGAGATTGTGGCATTTCAAGGCACTCAAGTTTTTTTCCTTGAGAGATTGATTCTACCAGGAGTCAAAGTGAATTGAAGAGGAGCTGTATACTTTTGTCTCTTTAATGTACATTATTACTTTCCAGTGCTGTAGTAACTGGATGCCTCGGTTTTGTCAGTTACCTGCACAACACTGCAATCCTGTAACAAGGTGCTGTTTAGCACCTTGCACAAATTAAGGAACTGAATCTGAGACACTGGAGAAGTTGTGTAGGGCCACACAGAATATGTAATAAAGCAGGATTTTTTATCTAAAACCTGTGCCTGTCCTGTAAGACCAGGAAATCGTCTACCCTATTTGTGTCAAAGCAGACCATAGCTGGAACACTGTAGCTGAGCACACTATAGATGAAGAAAGTATAACAGAAAATACTAGATTTTATGTTTTATTACCGTTTCTTCTGTTAAGAGATTTCTGATGTTGTTCACCTGAAGAGAACAAGAAGCTTCCGTTGAGTTTAACTGGTGTCACCAACTAATTAATTAATGATTTCTCAATATTCAGATGAGTCAGCTTCCTCATTCCTTAGGATCATTTTAAATGAACCAATCTAGAATTTCTTGGTTCAAAATCTGGATATTTTTTGGTCTGCAAATTAATTTGCATGTCTCTGCACTCATGTGAGGGACCTGTGAGTGGGAAGGAAGTACTATGAGAGAAATGTATTTCTGAGTAGTCCAAATGGGAATGGTAGTCTCAAGAGATGAAATAATTACTCTGGCTTGCATTTTGTACTAAAGGGATGCTCTGAATAATCAGTTAAAAAGCCTTTGAAATGAACCCTCAAAAATTTTAGAATCATCCCTCCCTCATAAAAAGCCTTTTCTGCATCACATCAGTGAGATGAAATGAACATGAAGGTTGCTCTATTTAAAAGGGTTTTTTTCTGACGTTAGTTTGAATTTGTCTTTTTTTCCCTCTACAGCAATCTCAGTGGAGATCATGTGGCACAGGCTGCTGTTCCTCTGCTCAGAAATTTTACATTTCAATGGTATGTTTGTATTCCTAGATCTAAGCAGATAGAGATAAGTAGTGACTTGAGCATGCCCTGAATCTAGGATGTGCTGTCCTCCAGCCAGGGAATAAATGTACTTATTATGGGTTAGCTCTTCATGTTCCAGAAGGAGTTGCGACTGGAGGAAAGGATTGTGAATGTCAGGGACGCTCAGCTCAGTCCTGCCCTGCACACGCCGTGAGTGTGGTGAGTCCTTGGCTGGTTGGGCTCTGCTGAGTGTTTCTTCTCAAGTCCTTTGTCACTCACAGCAAGGAGGGACTTGGGTGGTCTTGGAAAAATAGCCATTACTGCCTGTCTTCAGTTGGACTGAGGAGGAAACACAAGGGGCCTTATCTTGGGGAAAAAATGGAGGATGTGTCTTGTGTAAGGAAATAACATATTTTCAATAGTACTGGAAGGAAGTTTGAAGGTTTCTCATTCAAATCCTTGAAATCTAATATGCTTGGCAAACCCTGTTACACTTCCTTGTTGCTACAGGATGGTATGGGTGACAGCCACGAAAAGTATTTGTCTTCACTTGTGTCTTACACTCACACAACACACCCTCTGCCTTGGGATTGTCTCTGATTGACAATGTGATTTGTCCTGAGATAAGAGCTCCAAGTGGCAATTGTCCTAAAAGAACACCAGGTGGGAATTGCAGGAGGGACTCTGGATGCTCAAATAACTAATATATTCCAGAGAGAGGGAGCTAATTGTGACTGACTTTGGTGCACATCAGGGTATAAAATACTGGTGGAGACTGGGCCAACTGGACAAACTGGTCTCCCAAAGGTTGCAAGTGGGTTCTGGGTGAATCCCCTCCCTGGCAGGGACATGTGCAGGGTCTGTCCAGCCTGATCATAGGGAACACTCACTTTGAGATGGTGAGTAAAAGCTCTCAGAACCTGTCACACAGCTAGATAAAACTAAAGCAGCAGCACAGGTGGTCTATGCTCTGTAGCTGTACATTCTGCAGGCCTGACGTCTGCAAACCTGTGCATCCCCAACCAAATCTACTTCTATTATAACCCTTCAGACCTGCTTTTATTACAGGCTGCACTGACAATATTTAGATACTGTATTAGCAGTAAATCATAATCTACGACTGACCAGTGTTGTATTTCTCACACCTGACCAAGAGGCTTCTCTCCACCACTCTGCTCCAATGGGTCAGGCTGTGAACAGGGTGGCTTTTCAGACGGATGTGCTTTTTCTGTAACAGTTATGATCCAGAAGGCTTTAGCTAATGACATTCCATAAACTATCCATCCAGATTCCTAACCATTTCACGCACTATTGTGAATCTACAGTAATATCAGTGAAGTGAAGTCGTAATCCAGAACCAAGGAAAGTCAGTGAAAAGAACTGGCCCCACTGGTTTGTCTAATATCCTGTTCCTTGATTTCTGCTGGAGTAATCATGGCCACATATGGGCACTGTTCCCTGGTAACATTAGCAATTCTGCTTTCATCTTGTTTGCAATTTTATTTGTCCTGTATGATAAAGGTCCTAGAGATTTTTTCCTTCAATATTTTAGGAAAAAGCAGTAGGCCTGAAGAGAATGCAAATTACTCCTGGTTTGCTTTTTATGTTGATTATGGATAAAAGGATGAGATAACAGGTCTTCTATAAAAGATCAACATTCTTTAATGGTATGACAGATTATGCATTATTTGTTATCTAAACATTTCCTTCTCTCCATCATCTGTGTTTTGGAAATAACAAAAGTTATCAGTCACCTGGAACTGTGCTGAAGTTTCCATGGCAGTTCAGCAATTAGGTCTGTTCACCGGAGACTCTGATTAATCCAATAAAATCCTTTGTGCAATTCTTTCAAACAAACTATTACACTTCATTGCCAACCTACAAATAAAGTGGAATTATTCTAGCCACAGACACTTATTTTTTCATTGATACACAATATTTGAGTTTTAAATGTCTTTATTGTGTTCTTTTAGGGTTCTCAGGGCAGGTGTGACCTGTCAAACCTTTGAATAACAAAGGGTCCAGACACCTGTGGGCAGCCAGGTGAGGGATGCCCAGAGACAGGACAGAAGCAGAGGGCTCAGATTATGAGGGGATGAAAGCTCCGGGGTGTCCTGTGTTCTGAGTCCCTCCTTGGAGGCTGTGATTTTGTTATTCAGTTGTTTTTGTCATATTTCTGTTTCTGTCCTCCTTCATACAAATATTACCATGAGACATTGCTGAGGTACAACGCTTGCTAGGAAGGGGTTGATGTGATTAACAACAGGAAAAAAATCAGATACACATTGGACAGAGTAATAAATAAAATAAGAAAGATATTGAAAGTAATATAAATTTTTTGCAGGGCTGAGTGTTTGATGCTTAACAACTAACTAACTCTTTGGGGATATTTTAAATCATAAAACTGGTATTTTCTTTGATTTCTTTGAAAAATTGTTTATTTCATTCAACTTGAGAAATAGTAGAGTCTGTAGTGGATAAATTACATTTACCTCATTATTCTTTGACAGCTTCCCTACACTAGAAATGTGTGATGTTTGATTCAGTGTTAACTAAGATGATTTCAAGATCTTATGGGACAGTCCAACCTGGTGATGCTGCAGTAAATGCTCAGGTATGCACTGAAAACTAAATTCTGGAACATTAAGTTAATGTTTGCAAAGTGATTTTTATTAAAAAAAAAAAAGGAAATACAGTACTGTCTTAACGACAGGACATAAGCAGATGACTCATTCTTGCTGGTACTGCTTGTCTGTCAGCGCAGGATTCCAAAGTAAAAGAAAGTTAAAGAAATTTGCATATTTCATTATTTTTTAAATCAAGGGTATAACCAGATCTCTTCAGAAAATTATTGTCATCCTCGCTCTTTCTTCTGTCCAAGCAGGCAACTTTGGTTTTTTTTGTTCCCGTCAATTAATATGACCTCTCAACTTCTCCTCTAAGAATAGAGGGGAACATGATGGAGCGTGAAGATCTCATAAACAACTCGGCTGTGACTATCCTCAAAGATAATCAATGCCAAGTAGAATCAAAATATGATCACTTTTTATTCAGAGGGAGCAGATGCTCAACCCACATCATTGCCATGGAGACCCTGGAATTTCTGAATACCCTGTTGCTGAACCTTTAGAGATGTAAATGGGACATGTAGAGCACATAACTCTTATTAAGGTTTGAATATGCATAAATATTAAAATGAGGTATCACCCACCTATGGGCAGCCTATAATTTTCTTCAGATTGATTTGTGAGTATTAGTGTTAATTTTAATCTTTCTGTGAGTATGTGTTAGGCTTGTTATGAACTAGATGGCAGAGGCTGCCCTTTGAAAGTACCTTGAATTTTCAAATATGTACCCAGGAGTTGGAGCAAAGCCCAAATTTATCTGGTGTAAAATCAATATACTTTTGCCAAGAGGTCTATTATTTTGAGCTCTTTATGTAACCCGTGTTTTGATAAGAACAATATATAGCTACTAATACTATTTCTTGTGGAGATGCTTTCCTTGATAGATAACAGAGTTTTACAAAGGTATTGAGGTGTATGTTAATATATTTGATGTATCTTAGTCATTATTACTGTCCATGTGTGTCTTGATCAGACAGCTGCTTATGAAATCACCATGATTACCCCAAATTAATGTGTTGAAAATTACAATGTATTGCACACTTCATTTTTATTATTTAGTCTTACTGGATTAACTCCGATCCGTAATGCATATTGACTCCTGTATTTGTTACATGTTTCGCTTTTGGGTACTCTGTTAGACATCAGGAAGTAATTCATGATTCAGGTTGGACATTGACACAAAACATCCAGATATTGTTTATATGAGGAACAATGTTAGGCTAGTTTGGAATTTTTTTAGACTACTTAACCTCAGAGTGCAGACAAATGAAATATGAGTACGTGTCCCGTGGTAGATACTGAGAAAGTATAAGGCAACACAGCAGCCTCCCATTTAATTTTGTGCCTTTTTTCAGACTGCTGAGTACCTAGATTCTTAAAATTAGTTTTAATGTATTAACCATATTTAAGTTAGGAGTGTTGTCCATACTACTTGTCCTTCAGTGCATTAAGCTATCCAACATTAAAAATGCAGGCAGCAGCAAAAATCTCCTAGTATAAAATAAGAAAAAACTCTTTAAAACCTCCTTACCCCACTCACCTCACCTTGAGATGAGTTTTGGAATTGAACTTGGTTTTAATGAAATACAAAATTGAACGTTCGTGTTCAGACCATGCTCCCTTTTGATTCTGTACTTTCTCATAGATATTTTCCAGTGTATGCATTTCTTCCCACAGCCCATTTGAGAGCCCCATATTCATCAGCTGACTGCCTTGGTAGCAGCTCAGTGCAAGCCAACACTTATTTTCTCAAAGATAAAACAATAGCATAGTTCTTCCAGTAATGCAATATTTTTTTGTTTAATTTCCTGTTGCGTTATGCTTGAATGTCAGTTTTCAGTCAGATGAAATGAAAATTATATCCTTAAGCAAACAATGGGGGATTCTGCTGGTGTGACCTTTAGGGTCAATCATCTCATTAGCAGTCAGCTTTTACAACTGCATGTTATTTATAGGAAAGGGATTTACAAGCTGTTAAACTAAACAACAAATTAAATTGTCCATGAGCCATCATCATCTGATATAGAAATTCCCTGTGGGTAACAAGCTGCTGTTTTCTCAATGGGAAGTTTTGGAAAAATTTAATACCATTTATTTTTTGCCAGCATAACCTTTATAGGGAACAGTCCCTTTTTTATGATGACAGAAAACTGTGCCATCAGTGCAAACAGCTCCAGATGCACAGTGAAATTCAACAGTCACAAACCACAAGCCTCATTTTAATGAATGCTCACAGGCCTCTCTCTCATCTGCTAATTGTTTTCAATCAAATTTAAAATACCACAAATAGAGAGTAGCTCAGTAGTGCATTTCCAGTCTCCATTAACTAACACTTTTTTATTAAATATATCTAAAAAGCCATAATCTGAGAAGATAGCTTTAGGAAAGGATTCCATTTCTGCATTTTGAAAAGAGTAGTATTGTTTCCAATAAGCTGTGAACTTGAGCATAAATAAAGAAATATATTGTGACAATGTAAAATCATGGAACAGATTATCCTGAGGGTAATTAGGCAGCATCTGCAGAAAGACCATGACATTAGATCTAGTCAACACAGATTTAGGAAAGATAGGTCCTGCCTGAACAACCTGATCTCGTTTTATGAACTGGTGACTCACCTGGTTGACAATAGAAAGGCCGTGGATGTTGTGGACTTGGACCTTAGCAAAGCCTTTGAC
>WEKX01001350.1:23202-62159 GCA_013390025.1 Pitta sordida
GTCTAGATAATGGGATGATGGGATGGGAAGTTAGGTAAAACAAAAAAAAAAGGATGACCCTGAGATTGGCTCAGATGGTTAAAGCACTAACAAGCTACTGTACAAGAATTTTAGTTACTCTGTCAGGGACTCTTCATTTTACCTATTTTGCTGTTTCTGACTGAATCTTTACAGGTATTTAATTCTTAAGTGTTGGTCTTCTCACACAAAGTCAGTAAATTTTCTGTTTGAAATCAAATTGCTTATTACTTCTAGAAGTCTTGTCGTTGCTCCATTGTGTGTTTTAGCTTACCTTACTTTTGTGAAATCTTCTTTATTACTATCCTTATGAAAAAAACCCAAAACACCGTGCATTCCTAATCAATCATTTTCCCTTGTTTCAGTACTTCATTTTTTACTGGTATCAAGACAATACGAAGGCAAAGATCGTCCTGTAACTGACTATGCTTTGTGCTTGTCCTGACCTTTGTTTAGGCACACAGATAGGCAGAGAAGAAGAAAGCTGCTTCCAAGGCTTCTGAGCACCTTATGGACAACTGTTTCCGCAAGACGAACAAAATTCCAAGGCAGGTGCTTACAAACAAACAAAACCCCCATAAAACCCACAAAGCTTTTCCACACCTTAATATTTAGTCTATTAGACATTGGCAGGTAGTGGAGGGAAGAGACAACTCTGATACTGTATGTTCAAGTGAAACTGTGCTCAGTTTCCATAAGTAATAAACGCAGTTTGTGAAATCTTCATTAATCTGTGCCATAATCGTTTATTCAGCCAAACATTGATAATTTACTTCTTGTATGACCTTAATCAATGCCAGACTAACTTCTCAAATATAATCAAAGCAAATGATTTCTGGGAAGTCTGGTGACTCTGTCACTAGCAACATGACCAAGAGCAGGCCTGCCTGCTGACCTTATCATTAAATTCAAGGTACACTTACCAAAAATGCCCTGCAGGACATACAGGGTTACATAAAACAATTCTCATTCCTCACACAGCAGGAATGTAAGCCCAGTTATTTGCAGAGAGAGCTTTTGTCAGGGTAGTGGCTCTCCAAAGGTTACGACTTTTTTCTGGGCTCCCATGAAAAGGTGAATCTAAGTTTAGACTGGCAGGAAGCCAAGGAGGACATGGAATTTTCATTGCAAGAAGAGTAAAGTCTGTGCCTACCTTCTGGTATATTTAGCACTGACTAGACAAAGGCACAAATTGCCATGTTCCAAGCTGTGGTTGCCCCATCCCTAGAAGTGTTCAAGGACAGGTTGGACGGGGCTTGGAGCAACCTGAGATAGTGGAAGGTGTCCCCGCCTATGGCAGGGGGTGTGACTGGATGATCTTGAAGTTCTCTTCCAACCCAGACCATTGTATTGTTCTTTGATTGGATAATTCTATGATTAATTCTGAGTAGCTCTCGAATAGATTGAATTAAACAAGCTGTTACTCAGTCAAAACTCACAATTAGATTTGCATTGTTTTTTTCCCTCACATGTCAGAAGAACAATGTCTAAATTGCACAGTGAGAGTTAGCCAAATATGAATCATGACTTTAAACACGTGCAAATATTTTAAGAGTTTGGTACTTCACATTCTCAAATGATAATATTCTGTACAACACGCTCAGCTCCAAAAATTACACCTCCATGCAAGACTTCTACTGGATATTGGGCATTAGCTACTCATATCCCTCTGTCCCACATGATTATTTCAGTTCATTCACTTGAGTGGCATCTAGTTTTCACTTGTGTTGTGGCTGCAGAGCCAATGGCATGACGAGCTGGTATATATTTTGCTACATGCGTCATCAGCAGAATTGCAGCTGGGTCTCACTGTAGAACTTCCATAAGAAGGATGCTGTATGATGCAGAAGGAACACAGCTTGACTTTCAGATCCCAGATTGAGTTTGCTGCTCTGGCAGTTGGAGAAGTGGGGGAAAGGCTTTTGACATGCAAATTTTGCATCATTTTGATACAAAGGCGAATGATGGATGATAAACTTCATATCCCAGCATATACATTTTACACTGTGCAGACAGAACCACACTTTGATATGTACAACTAGGAGAAGGAACTAAATAGGGACTGAGAGGGACATAAATGTCTACAAACAATTGAGCTGCAAGAATCCCTGTTGTGTTATTGACAGTAGCTGAAAATAGTATAATAAAGAGCAATAGTGTGAAATTACCACATAAAAGGAAACATTTAAATCAGACATTAGGGAAAAAGAATCCTTAATAATGAGAAAAATTAGACAATGGAAGTACCTACTTTTAGAGCTCCTTAAAACATCACTATGAGTTGTTCCAAAGTGTGGTTCCACTTGACAAGTAGTTATAAAAAGTGTAGTGTCTTTACACAATATATCTGTTTAGTCACATTTGCTGATTTTTAATAACAATAACTTGGGTTTATGATATGTATTTCTTGTCATGGGCACTGATAAACAACAGAGAGAGAGAATAAGGTGAAGTTTACTGGGCTTCGGTTTTAACTAGATTTAGAATCAAGAAAATTTGTGTTCTTTCAGGTAAGTTGACAGTGTCTTTTGAATACCTGAAATCAGGTCTTTATTTTGAGATGAATTTTGTAGTAATAGCAGTAAGCATGTCACCAGAAGTAAAGTGTAAAATGACTATTCTAAACAGAGGCAGAACTTTAAAACTGTGCAGTAGAAAGTAACTGAGAGTTGATGTAAGAATGTGAGAGAATCAGAGTCTTTTTTAAGAAATAATACCTTTAATTAAATGGATGATGGTTCCATAGAGCTTCATTTTATAATCCCACATGATGATAGCCTTTAGGTCTCAGTTTCATTTTGCAGGTCACAATCAAAAATGGAATTAATTCTAAAGTTTGGAGTACATTTCTTCTGAAATGCAGAAGAAATGGCGAAATTTGACACCAGATCATTTCTACAAGAAATAAGGAAGTCTGCATTCAGAGTTTATTATGTGTAATGAACTATGATAGTACTTTTTTTTTTTTTATTCCCCACAAAATGTCCTGTGACACAGCGAGCAATTCAGTTGCTTTGTTATGTTTTCGTATGAGCTCATAGGGGTTCTTTGTTTTTGCTTTTGAGTGTTATTTTGGGTTTGTGTTTTAGCCTTTGGTTGCTGTAGAAACAATTTGGTACGCGCATTTAGGGAATGTAAGAGCAAACTGAGGATACGTGACAAGCTCTCCTACTTTTGGTTGTAGGACAGAAGCCACCTGTAAAGCCTTCACCTGGCAAATGTGCATCTCAAAATGCAAACACGAAGGAAGTTCTTATGCCAGGGATGTTTGCAAAGGACTACAGGTGACTTGCTGCAGTAGTAAGTGTGGCAGCATGACAAAAAAACCATCTGGGCTGCATTCCTGTGTCCTGGTCTTTGTTAGAAACAGTATTGTCATACAAAGTGTGAAGATACCTTCCAGAACTGGGCAGCCCAGTCTTATAAATGAAGATGTATTTGCCATTGTATCAAAATCTAACAGAAAACATTGTCTAATTTCTTCTTTTTATTTCTCACTTTTTTTTTTCTTTTTTAAGGAAATTACCTGTTTGGAGAGTCACAGTATTTCCACACTGAGAGTCTGCTGAGAGTCTTGTCCATCCCTAATTTGTGCTGAATTTTATCATGAGCAGTCAATACCTGACCCTTACTCAAGGACCACAAAAAATCCATTATATGTGGTATCTACAGCCTTTAATGTTGTAGTATCTTGTGTGTGTTTAGCTTAGATTATTTTATTATTTGTCTTAGTTTATTTTAAGCTAGATCAATACCACCTCCTGAATTTGTTTGTTTCCAAGGCATTTGCTAACATTGTGGCAAAGGATATGAGTGGCCAATCAAAACATATATTCTTTTTTATCACTTAAGACAATTCCAGTTAATGCAAATTTTGTACTCCTTAAGAAATTGAATGTTAAAAGAATTTTAAGAGGATTCAAGGATAAAATTACTGACATTCTGAAATTATGCTTAACGGCTAATTTTATCTACTGTATATTAAAGTTTTCAAGGTATTTTAACTTTCCTCTTAGGTCACCCTTTTGCAGATGTTCATTAGCCCGGAGGATGAACTCCCATGGCTTTCCACTTTTAAATAACAAACAAGCTTTCTCTTTCAGTTGACTGTGAAAAGTTATTTGGTAAATATAGTACATATTGCACAGATCTGCGGTTGTTCCACCTTGAAGAGTCTTTCCTGAGGGCACTTATCCCTCAAGAAGGGGGACCAGGTTTCCAGTCTGGAAAACTCTGTGCACATTCAGATTCAGTTGGTTTGGGTTCTTTCCCATTTCAAACATTATTACTGGTAATAATGAGTCTGTTTTCTGAATTAAGCTGCTGGTGGCACCTCTGTAGCCCCTCTTGCACATCCATAACTGTCTGGAAGCTACCAAACCATTTCCACGATACTCTGGCAGCAATACCAGCAGGTAACTCCAAACAATTTTGGCTCTGCAGGTGCAATAGGAATAAACTTTTGTCACTAATTAGATATGACTGGGTACATCTATAGATCAGATTTGTTGAGAGAGAAGGTGCCATTTTACTCTGTCACTTCCCAGAGCCGAGCAGGGCTGTAAATAAGACCTGACAGAACACTGCTCTTTCTAGTGTCTGAGTGAACAACTCAATACATCACTGGGTAACGTCACCATTTGTTTGCAGTTCTTCAGCTCCCAGTCCAGCTGGCTCCTTTCCAAGTCATTTTGAATTACTTCTGTCCAATAGTTTGTTACCACAGAAATCTTGAGCCAGATCATCCTTGCAGAAGCTTTTTTCACTGTATTATTCTATATTTTAGTAAAGGGGACTAGCCTTGAAGACAATTTGCAAAACCTTCAGAGGAGCTCTTCCAAGAGGAAGAGGAAACATTTTTGTGGCTGATGGGCTGTAGGGTCCCCATCCCATGTCATGTTTGTTGGCTTTTCCCTTTCTTATATCTTCCAGAAATACTAATTTCCTTATTTATTTGGTACTGTCTTGTTTTATAGTCCTATACCAAACCCAACATTAATGAGTGCAGTGAAATGCATTGTGGAGCACTTGTTTTCTTTTTAACCCTGCCCAGTTTCCAGATGGCACCAAGAGCTGAGTGTAGTCTTTTGGGGTTCAGACCTCAATTCCATTTCTTTGTTTCAACTTTTTTGCCAAAACTTTTATTCTTGTGCCTCAGATTTCTCTTCCCTAAAATAAGAATAATGAAACTGGCAGTTGTAAACCACTTTATCACTCTGATTAAATGCATAAGTTGAAATTATTTTTCTCTTCTGATAAAGTTTTTTTCCCCTAAAAACACGATGTAGTACTGAAGCATTTGGGGAGGGTGGAAGGACTATGACTTTTAAAAGTGCTCTTCCCATGTAATGCATCAAACAGTGTCTGCAAAGATTGTCCTGTATTGGCTAATCTTATTGGGGAAGTTTGTTAGTATTGATATTAAAAGAAATCTTGTTTATCTTCCAAAAATGTTTCCTCTTTCTTTGCATTCTTCTTCCTGCACAAGTGGCAGAGAAGAACTGGGTTCGATAGTTCTGTTGCTGGAGGGGGTTTTTTCAGTGCTTTGATGGGCTATTATTCAATAAGATGACAATGTTTCTTGCATTGCTAAGAAAATAAATAATAGACGGGATAATTTTTAGCTTTCTGTTTTTCTAAAAATGAAATGTCATAACTCTTCCATTTCCATGTTTTCTACTTCCTGGTATTTCTAAAAGAATGAGAGAAATGGAAACATAGCTGCTGTGAATAATTTAAGAGTGGTCTGAGAATAGCTAACCATTACTTCTGGTGATGCTGCTTGTAATGGTTATACAGTGACAAGATTATCAAAAGGATTGTGGGAGCAGAAAATTGGAAAGGATGCATTAAGCCATGTATTCATTTTTGTTACTGTAGAATTATGCCTTACATTAGGTTTACTAATGGCTTGTCTGGCTACCTTTAAAAAGTTTGAGCAAATGGATTTCCATCATTTCTTTAACATTATCCATATAACTTTTGCTTATATCAAAAGATTGTTTTTTAATTATTATTTCATCCAATTATTTCTGGAGGTTGTTTGTTCTGCTAAAGGTTAAACCAATGATCACTCTCCTTCCTCTTCATAGAAGTGAGGGGTAAAAATCACACTTGGTGTTTGTGCATGACAATGCATTTTCATGAAAAATGACAGTATTTAATAAAAATTAGTGAACTTTCTCAATAAATGTCTTTATTTCTTTGCTTTCTTGTCTCTTCTGCCTTTGCTGTCTTTCACACCAGTGAGGGTCAAAAGAAATGCAGAGCCCAGAGATGGGAATTGTTGTCCAGTCAAACCATTTCTATCTTTAAATGAAAACAAGATGTCACTATGCTCATCCCACGTATTAAAAAGATAGGATAAATTTTATTTTGTTTTCATCTTCAGTAATCCTTAACATTTTCTGTAACTGCAATTCAGTAGATGTTTGGCACTGAGTTTGAAGATGAGACAATTCAATTTACACCTTTAGACCTGTTTTAGAAAGTTAACATCATAAAAATCATTTAAAATTAATTTATTCTAATTTGGGAACTGATTTCACTGATTGGTGAAACTTTGGCTCTGCCATAAGCAACTAAATGCTGAAGATCTGTAAAGATCAAATTTTATCAGGATGGGAGGATAACACTTTCCAGTCTGAAATTTCAGAATGTAACTACCATCTCAAAACTAAGCTTTCCTGTTTGCTTTCGTCCTGTTAACACTGTTTTCAGAAGAGATTTTAATCCTTAACTCTGACAGAGAAAAGGTCTGGAATTAGAGATACAAATGGCTTAGGGATACATAGAAGCACTGGGAAATTTTTTTTCTGCATTGCCTGCCAAAACAGAACACTGGATATTTCCCATTTGGCTTCCCTTTAATTAGTTGATCTCATTGTAACTACACAATTACCTATCTATTAGTATTGCTTAAGCCCTGCTCATTTTCAGGAGAAGTTTACCTGTGAAACTGAGCCCCTTTTTATGGCTCTACATTGAGTCTTTTTCTCTGGCTCTAAACCATTCCACTAAAGGGATATAAGCATGAAATAACACAGTGTGGTGATCCCCCAGAGCTGTATGTTTGCAGAATGATGGAAATCTGATTTCATGTTTGTCTGAAGGCTGATCTAACTCAGAGGAGTTGTCTACCTCAAGTTCTAAGTAGCAGCCAAGAAGTGGCCTGGCCGTTTTCCCATCCTTGAGCTTCACACTGGCTGAGCAAGATCAGTAGTATCTTCTACAGTGGCACATTTGACAAAAATAATTCACTTCACTTGAGGTTTGAAATTCCTCAGGTTTCATCAATTCCATGTTTCCACCCGAAGCTTTTATCACCAATGCTGCTGTTCCAATGGACAAAGCAGCTGGGCAGCCTCTCTGCTTCCTTTCTTCACAGTCTATTGAGCTTGTGTCTAATGGGCAGATATAAAACTGGGACCAATGCCTTGGAAATCCTTGTAAGCTTCACTTAGAGATCGAGCAGTTGCAATCCCCTGAAGTGGTCTGTAATTTAACCCTAACAGCTGCTGATTTTCAACTGGCTTCTCTATTTATCCGTCTCTCAATTCTTTTTCCTCATGGATTCAAGTAATAGCTTTAAATCATGAAGAGAATTGGCCATTTGTCATTGCTGCTGGATCTTTCAGCAGGATGAAATCTACTTCAGGGAAAGACATAGTCACCTCTCACTAAAGCTTTTTGACACTGTTCTCTACAAGAAACTACTTCCATTTGGGTTTGACTTCAGCAAGTTTCAATTATGTAAGTTAAAACATTTCCAGCTGAGATGTTTCATTGGTGTTGTGGATGAGAGTAGGAGACAAAACAGGACAAAAGGTTTATCAAGCAACTCCTAAAGTGGGCTTTTGCTTTTGCCTGTGTTGAGAGAGAAAAGGCAATATTTTGGAATTAAAATAGTATAGACTGGCTATTTTCTCTAAAATTAATCCCATACAGGTGGGACCTCCAGCTGGTGTTGGTTGGTGTAAAGGGTGAGGTGCCTGTGCTGCAGCTTTACCTGCACCAGCTCTGCTGCTAATTCCTTTGGGTGCCACATAATGGGCAAACTCTTCAGAAACTGAAGGACCTTGGACTCTTCCTAAGGGAAAAAATACAGTAAAGTTTAATAATTTCTTATTGAAATAAAATTAAGTGCTTAACAATGAGGAATGTTCATGTAGAACTCCCAAGTGCCTGGCTGCATGGTCATCAATATTGGATATTAGGGAAATCTTCACCCAGAGGTTGGGCACTGGAAGAGGAGAGTGGCCATGGCCCCAGGGCTCAGGAAGCATTTGGATCATACACTCAGGCCTGTGGCTGGTTTGTAGTGATTGTCCTGTGCAGGACCAGGGGTTTGATTTGATGATCCTTGTGGGTCTGTTCCAATGTCACTTGTAGGTTAGTTTCTTGAAGAAATGACATTTAGCTGTTTGTCTTCCATGGCTCTAACAATGTGATTGAGCGCATGAAAGAAATGCTTCCTAAGGCAGTTTTTACTTTTTGCCATTTGGTTCGTTAAGTTGAGGTGTTTGATTTTTTTCTAAATGGTGTTTGACCTTTCAGTTTGAAGCATTTTTAAACAAACTTACTGTATAAGCTCCAAGATACCCAACATGTATGGATTTGTGTGGAGAGTGGAGTGGGTTAAATCTCTGTTGCACAGCATATTAAATATGGCTTATTTGGCAGCTCTGCACTGGACTTAAGTTTACCTTCACCGAACTCATGTTTATCACAGAATCACAGAATATTCTGAGTTGGAAGGGACCCACAAGGATCATCGAGTCCAACTCCCAAACAACACCACTGCCTCCCTGGAGGGAATTGAACCCTTGGTCTCCGGCATGAGAGGTAGGGACACTCACCACTGTACTAAAGTGGATTTTTCAATTTCAATTTTCAATTTCATGGATAGATTTAATGTAGGATGAAGTAGAGCTCCATGAATGACTTACAAAGGCATCTGTGCTCCATGTTGGGCGCTGGGCTGGGCTCTGTCTTGAGCTCACATTGGTCATGGTTCAGAAAAATACCTTAAAGACTATACAGGTTTTCACCCATTGGTAGTTGATTGTAATTAAGATTCTGCCCATACCAAAATTTCCATATTTGATTCTAACAAGCACTTGGCCTGTTGTCCTCATTTGAGATTTGTGAGGTCAAAGGTTTACTCCTTCCAATGACTCATTTTCAGTGCATTGCTGTCATTTTAATTTAAAGCAGAGCCAACTGATTAAACCATAGATTGAGGGGTCACAGCAAAAAAATAAATGTATAGCTTCAATTTTCAAGTAGGTTTTCATAACTCCTTACATTACAGCCTCTGTTTTCTACTCCTTTCCGCTTCCTCCTTTCTTCCAAAGGATAACAGATTGTTTCTTATTTTAGTTAGTGTTACAGATGGCAATTTAAGGAATGCAGAGTTTGGCCAAAACTGACCATCTTGGAGTTCAGATCATTCACCAGAGGAGGAAAAGAGTTTGTTGCTATTCATAAAAGCAGCTTCTCAGCTTCTTTGGGGATGTTTAAGTAATCACTGAGTGGTGGAACCAAGACATTTGGACTTTTGCTTCTTGTTAGTGAACATTTATGGAGCAATTACATTTTTAATACATATTGAGTCTGTGTTTTTATTTTGAAACACAAATGTAGTCTAAAGTACTTGTACTTTAGCTGGAGGGGGTAGGGAAGAATATATTTTGGTTTCATATCTATGGCAACTCCTATTTTTTTATTACTCCTTAAAGAGAAAATTTGCTACTCTTTAACCTCTTCTAAAAAAATTATTGAAACAAAGACTCTTTGTTTTCTGTCAAAAATATATTCTGCATATTAAAGCATTGAAGTAGCTCTTCCTTTATAAATACGGTAAAAAGGAAAATTATTATAGAAGATGAAAGACTTTAAAGCAGTATCTTTCTCGTTTCGATTCAACAGCATTAAATATTTCAATGCTGTGTAACTCCCAGTATATTTATTTTTTATGCTAGAGAAGTGAGGCTTATCCCTTTTCAGAGAATCAGTTGTGAAGTTTGGTTCACTTCTAACTGATGGTAAAATCCTGCTTCTTTTTTTCGCTATTTTTTCCCCTGAGATACATGTCCCAGATATTTACTGCTCTGTATATACCTTTTTCACATTTAATAGGTGACACTTATATAGTGGTTCAGTTCCAGCATGCATTTTTTTGAAGGAATTGAATCCTTCATGCTATCTTTTTAAAAAATTTTTATTATTTTTGAGAGGGGGAGAGGAATTATTATTTATTTAAAAATAAATAGACCAAACCCTGTTATATGCAAGAATCAGAATAAGGTTCCTTTTCATGTAGGCCCAAGAACATAAAATTGAATTAATCGCAGTAATGGTTTTTGAGTAAGATTGGATTTTCATGAAAATTTAAAATAAGAGAAACTGGAATAAATTATATAAGTTTTAGTCTATATTATTACTAGGAATCACTGGTAATAGTGATTCCTAGTAATTTCAGGGGCATGTGTGAACTGGAAATAACCTGGAGCTACATGATGGGCTGCAGCAGTGTCCCCAGGCTAACAAAGCTGCTCTAAGCCTGCTTTACTGGTGACCAGTCTTCAGCTTGGTCTCAAAGGTTTAATTTTCATCAGCCTTGCCACATTTTCCACAGAGTGAATCTAACCAAATTGTTTAGGCTTTCACTGCTCCATCTGTGGGAAATGCAAATGGCATAACCTGCTGAAGGAATGACTGTTCTGAAGGGTGACATTTGCTGTGCAGCACCACATTTTATGAAGGGAAGCGATCGCTTTGGGGTCAAACAGCTGATGTGTGCTCTGAGAAATGAAAGAAACAAAATGCTTTTGTTTAATTGCTTCCTCTCTTGTATTGGAGAGGGAGTGGCTGGGCTTAGCTCATAGAGGGTTCCTTACATAAAATGTTGTAAGCAACTGAACAATTTTGCTTCTTTGTAGCTATAAGAAAATGTATTTTTTAAATAAGTGAATGATTGTGACAGAAACATTTCAGTTTTGTTTAATTTTCCTTTTGTTCTGTGCTAGACTATATTAGTTTGAATTGATTGCTGATGAAAACCTCCTGGAGGAAAGGAGAGATCGTCTGCCCAGAGAGGTGCTGAGCAGACATTCCCTGAAAATGGAAGGTTCAAGAGGCTGCAGGTGTGATGGGAATAGCGCCAATGGAGCTGGTCATGCAGAGAGGGAAACCCAGTCAGCCTGGCCAAGGACAGCTCAGGGAGCTGCAGGTGGACCCAGAGGGACAGAAACAAGCTGCAGCTGTGGAAATCTTCAAAGGAACACCACGCAACCCAAGGAGGGGATCTGTCTGGAGGGCTGCAGTAGGTAAGGAAATGTTCATAATATTAATTTAATAGCTAGAAGAGGATGTAATTGCTTTAATATTTTATGAAATAGATTTTGAAACTTTTATCATCCTTTCTGTTGTGGCGGTGGGTTTTGTTCCCAAATTATTATTTTTAGTTTCTAGGCTTGTTTTTGAAAGGTATCTACACAGAGTTCTTGGGGCTGTGAGGTATCAAGGCTAGTTACATAAATTTTTATACTCTTGTTCAATTTTTGATACTTGAGAATTGTAAACTGGACTTTAACCACAGTTTAAATTAAACTTTATAGCAGATCTAGTCCTGTTAAGTTCTGTTTCCATATTCCATAAGGAAAGGCTGTGCGATCCATACTTTATATCTGTAATTAGTTGTGTGATGCATTTGAATCATTAGGATTCAAAGAGCCAATCCTAAATCTTTTTCCCAAATACCTGTGTTTGGTGCAAGGGGAGGTGAGAAAAATTCTTTGTTTTCAGAACCTCTTAAGTTCTTGAAGCACAAAATTTTTTCTTTGGGTCAATTGATTATTGACATCAGATCTTCCTGTTTCTCAGAAGATGAACTGAAACAAGGCCTGCCTGGTGAGAACAAAGGCTGTTCTATTACTGTGGATTATTAGACTTGCAAACCTAATTATCCCCTCTGGGACTCAGCATAGGCCTAATGCAGCTTGGATTAGGGAGGCAGGTTCTTACTTTCAACTCTTGTTCAATAGGTTTTTGACAAGTCTGGTCTTAGAGATTATTAAATTTCAGTGCCATGATTAGAGACTTTGCAAAGGATTCACTTGAATTTTGGGAAGTTGGAATGGAACAACTCTTGTCCTTCACTTTGAGTCTTGTTTAGGTTTTTTTGCTGCTTTTCCTTTTATTCAGGGGGGGAAACTAGGATTTTCTTTTCAAGTAGTGCTGTCCTTCAGGTCTGAGGTATGAGAAGTGATTGATGGGTAACTACAACCTGTGTCAGGTTTACGTTTGCAGAATTAAACTGTCATAAATAAGTGGTGACCGAACAATATTATTGCCATATCTAGAATTTGCTTGGTCAGCTGCTGAATGTCTACTGAGTCTCACCCCAAGGCTGTCAGCGAAGGTGTAACAGGTTGCAGGGAGGCTCTGGAGTTTCAGCGACAAAGTCAATTCATCTAGCTTTAGGTGTTTGCAATAGCTGATTGTTAATGAAGCTTCTAAAGTATGAACGTGTACTTAATTTCTCAGAAGAGGACAATAAAAAGAGAATTTTATTGAAGTCTATACCCTAAACCTCAAAAACTTACTTCTGGAGTATTACCAGTTTGAACATCAGTGCTTTTTCCAGGCTCTACGTACTATTAAATGCATGTTTTTATAACCCCAAATCCAGCTAGTTATCAAAATTATCCATCTCTCTTAATATACTCAGCACTTATGGCACTTCATCCTTATAATGAGGGTGGGAATACTTGCAGACAATCCTGCAAACACTAATACTAGACAAGTTGTAAGGACTCATCTTACAAAATATCAAAGTAAGTGTGGTGTCTGAGTGGTTTTTAAGCCTTCTTTTTGTATGAGATTAGGCTAAAATATTTTCTACTAAATCTGTGATGTTCCCAATGAGCTACATGTTTTCTACACTGAAAGATGAATGAAACTCTACAGCCTTACAAACAGCTATTAGACAGAGAGTCACAATTTTGTTGCCCATAAATAAATCATTCAGGTAATAATCTTAAAAAATAAGAATGTGCTGTACATCAAACTTATTTTCAAAAAAATTAAACAAATTGAGATGTCATACATTAATAAGATCACTTTTACCATAGTTTGGCCCTGTCAAGCATCTAATGAATAGTACAGTTATTGTGAAAGTTATAAATATATCATCTGGACAAACATATTGGCAGTCAAGCATATTGTGCTCTGTTGGATTGTATATTGACAAATCTGTGCTGGTAGGGAAAGAAACACCCCACCAGAATAGCTGAGAGTTCTTCCTACACTGTACTTTATATCCTAGCAGTGGGTATGGATTATTGGCATGGTGGGGTTCTCCGAAGGGAATGACAGGGGAAAGGGCTTTATGCACAACAGCATGTAAATGATGTTGGATCCTTTGGAGTTATTTGCCTTCTAAAGAACAGTCAAACACACAAACAGTGCAAAACACCTAAATCTTTCTTTTCCATCCAGGAAAAGTTCTGGAATGCCTCTTGTGTGTATCCTTAACCCCTGTGTTTTGTTCAGACACATCCAAATTCTTGAGAATCCTTATCTTGGCACTGCAGTCTCCTGTAACTCATCTGAAAGACCAAAATTCACCCACATTTCGGGTGTTGGAAATGGTTGAACTATCCCAGATGTCACACACCTCCCTCTAACCAAGTCATAGTTCTTTCTTAGCTCCAGCTATTGTAAAGAGCTACCGAAAACCAGATTTTGCTCAGTTCTATATGTTTAACAATGTTATTTCGGGAGGAAAGAGATTTTTAATGGGTGTTTGCAGGAACATTTTGTGTGGTCCTTGCTTCCTTCATTGGCTGGGGTTATTTTTGGGTGGTAGTTCTCTGGTTTATTAGTTTGCACTAGTATTTTTGTCTATTCAATAGAACAATCACGATTTTAAACCTGTATCTTAATCTTTGGATCCCTTCACAATTTCTCTCTCCACACATACGCAAGTAGGAGTAAAACACAACAGGTTGGTTTCTTGAGTTATTTAACATAACTAATGATTCCTCCTCAGGCATTTTCAAAAGTGCTGTGCTATTGCCTCCATTGATAGGTTAAAGAAAACCCTGTTCAAATAGGAAAAAAAATTTAAAAATGTGGTGGTTTTGGTTTTTCTCTTGGTATCCTCACAACTTTGTTAATGGTAGTCCCTTAGAAGACCTTATCAGTGTAGGAAGACGTGGAGAATGGTTGTACCCTTAGCAGAATTAAAATGTTGTACAGTGAAAGATTCTTAATTTAAGACTGCTAGTGGAGGTTACGAATGAGGACAGGAATCTTGAATTCATGGTGTATTCGGATCCACAGCTGCAAACAAGAGAAACTCTTCAGCAGTACTGTCCATGAGCCTTGGCTTGAGATTAGGGCTCACAGTTCAGGAGTCTGAGTGTAGGAAAGATTCCTTCTGTCACATGCAGGACCATTCAGTGTGTATATAGTGGGCTTATGTTCAACAGGAACACAAGTACTGACTAAAAAACTTCTTAAGACATGTTTGTTGTTTAGTTTGTCATTTGGTTTCTGTTACTAATGCAGCTGACTTTTTCCTGAAGGGCAAAAAATTGATTAGCAAAGCAATCTAAGGTTTAAAAAATAAATAATTCTTGACTATATGCTTTATAGATTGTCTTGATTTTCTCTCTTGGGAGTTTTTAGGCAAGCACTGGCAAAAAAAGAGAAAATCTGCTAGATTTTTAAAGCCATATATAAAACAACTTTAGCTAAACCAAGAGTCTTGGAAGAGTATGAAGTGCTACTTGAGTAGCTGAGAATAAAAAATCAAATTAGACAGTAATATTTTGATGATATTATGGTGATTATCACCTTGGATATGGGGTTAAATTTTTATTTTAACGTCTTTTAAATAAATGGGTCATCATAGCCTTGTGTGCTACATGTTGAATTGACAGCACAGTTAGACAGCTTGGCTTTTTATATATTTAAAACCTCAACATTTAGCATAATTTTCCTTGTGTTCAGACCATCCACTTCTCCAGTGCTGGTAGAGTTTGGCAGAATATCTCATAGCTCCAGCCTTTGGAGGATTCCCTTTCAGCCAGTCTCTGATTTGGATCAAAATTGTTACTGGAAGGAGAAATTAAATTAAACAAAGCAAGATAAAGTTAAGTTTCCTCGGTATATTTATTATATGGAGTTTGAGTTCTGGATACATTTATAGCATTCTTTCAATACCACTTCAAGTATTTCCTACAATAAGTTTTGAGGTTCTTTTAGGTTCCAAGAACACTTTAAAAAAAAAAAAAAGTCTGGGGGGGAAACCTTGACATTGAAAATATTTGTAGTTCTGTTATGAATACAGGTACTGGTAAGTGTTTCGAAGCAGCACACAGAATTTTTCCTAATTGGAAATTAATGGGAGTCCAAGTTAGAAATTATTGTACAAGTCTTTTGAAATGTGTTTGGTTTCCTGTTTGTTTGGAGAGTCCTTTTCTGTAGCCTCTCTGTGACTCATTAAGGAACTTTGCTTTGTTAAAAATCCAAGATGAGAACAGATTAAAACTTACCAGAATTTAGGAATGTTTAATGTTCTGTTTCTCTTGTTGACTTGCAAGCATTTGATATGTTTTAACAGTATAAAAACTTCAATGGTGGTTGGCTCAACTTTGGGAATTTGAGCCTAAGTTCTTATTTAGATCCAGTCCTCATACATGAAAAAATACTGTGTAAAACATTTGTTAAATAGGTTTTTCATATATGGTCAGAATATTATGAAGTGTTGCCCAATTATATTAAATCCAAGGCTCTGGGAGTGCACAGGAATTTGGGATAACTGATCTAAGGTATAACTCAAGCCATGTACCTGTTTACATCCATAGTTCAGATCCTAGATCTGATAGATGACAAAGGCATCTTACTTGTGGCTCACTCACACTTCTTTTAAAAGAACATGTCCTGTAAATATACATATACATTCAATAATAAATAAATATCGCCCATTGCTTTGGTTTTCAAATCTGATGACATCAAATACAGAGGTAAATTTCCTCAGTGTTTAGCAATTATCAATATTAGATGTTCTCACCAGTCTGAGGTGAGAATAGAGCTGATCATTGCAGAATACATCCCTTGCAATAGAGTTGAGAAAACAAAAAACTTAAAAAACCCCCCGTATAATAATATTCACAGAAAATATTCTGCCATGACCACGGAAAGACCACATAGCATGTGCACCTCGGGTATCTTAATTCATCTGTTAATGAAGGGAAAGGAAGCCAAGTGATTACAGATTTCAACAACATCAGTAAGAAAATATCCCTATTTCTGTACCAGATGAAGAAGTGTTTTGCTTTCCACTTACTGGTAATGATCTGATGAGTGAAATGAAAAGTTGATTCTTTCAGAGAAGGAACATTTACAAACATGTTGTGAAGACTTGTTGGTGTGATGTTGTGAGGGGAGATCAAGGCTTGCAATAACTTTTGCTGGCCCAAGAGTTAGAGTTGGTAAAGGTAGATGAGTTTTAAAGCACAAAAGCCCTTCTCACAGAGAGAAATAGGGGATTTCAGAGCTAAATACAAGTGGAGAGTTATTGCTGAGTCTGCCTTGGGCTTTACAGAAATTCTTTCCTGGGTAGGATCCCTGTTGGATGGCAGCCTTGATACTCAGGGGCACAGCAAGGGACTTGTCTCCAGGGCTTGTATGGGCTGCACCTGTTTTATCAAAAGAAACAAAAGATGTTTAATTTTTGTTTTGATGTGGAGCAAGAAAAACGTACAAGGGGATTTTCAGATTCTTTCAGTAAATAGTCATGTTATGCTATTTTTCCTCCTGAGAACTTACATAACTCAAAATAAAATAATATGTGTTAAATAGACGACTGTAAAGTTTTTTAGGGTTTGGAATTCATCCTGTGTTTTTGTTACTGTTTTTTGTGTTTGAGGTCAGAATTAATATATTCATGCTGTGGAAATACTTTTTTAAAAAAATATAAATGTATTTTTTAAATTAAGCTTCAAAGCTGTTCTTAATTGTTATTTTGTGTTTCTTAGTCTATCAATCTATTCCTCTTTAAGTAATGACATGACTTAAAAACAAATTTCCTTTTTACTTATAAAATAAACTGCTGAGTTGTTTAGTCATAGGCTACTTCCTCTAAAATGCAATTATAGTGGAAATTTGCCATAAAAATAAGCATCCAAGAAACCCAGTGATTTGCCTCCCAGGTACATCACACAGAGAAATATCTGGCCCTTCTGTGTGTCAGGTTCTGACTGTGTTAAACATACTGTGAGATCAGACTCATGCTTGGCAAGTGTTTAAATCATGGTTTAAGAGAACATTGAGAATACCTCCCTAAGTATTTCATCCAAGCAAGGTCTGAATTGCGGTATTTATCATTTCTGTGCTGTGGCTCACTCAGATTTTGTGCTTTGTCCGGCACAGAGTTGTGTTGATGTCAGTGGACCTTCTGTGTGAAGCCATGAAGATTTGGGACTAGATTTCGGACGGGTCTCTGGCTCTGATTTGAACAGTCTGGCTCTGACCGAAGTCTTGCGTCTCCTACTGTCTGATATTTGTGCTTGGAAGCACCTGGTCAGCTGGAATAGCAGTCTTACTTCCATGTATCTGATAAAAAATCTGCTTTCCTGTCAACCAGGTGAATATGGCGCTGGTCAGACCACATCTTGAGTACTGTGTCCAGTTCTGGGCTCCCCAGTTTAAGAAGGATGTTGAGCTGCTTGAGAGGGTCCAGAGAAGGGCGACAAGGATGGTGAAAGGACTGGAGGACAAACCCTATGGGGAGCGGCTGCGGGAACTGGGACTGTTCAACCTGGAGAAGAGGCGGCTCAGAGGGGACCTCATTGATGTTTACAACTACCTGAAGGGAGGTTGCAGCCAGGTAGGTGTGAATCTCTTCTCTTAGTTGGACTAGATGATCCTGTGGGTCCCTTCCAACTCAGAATAACCTGTGAACCTGTGAACTTTGGGCAAAATGTTCAATATTGTGCCTTTTGATGGATCTGCTTTTCAACCTCACCTGAGGTTTTCTATATTCTCTTCAGTCAATAGAAATGGATGGAATTCTCAAAAATCACTGGCGTGGGAGCTGAAGCCTTGATTCTGGAATTTTATTAATTTAGGTTGACATCCATTCCAATATAGGAAATAATTATCTACTGTTCAATTTAAGACATTTACATCTAGGTTGACTTGTATGAATCTTTCTAGTTTTAACCTCTGTGGTTATTTAGAAATTTTGCCAGAAGTGTTCCACAGCTTCTGTTGTAGGTACTTTATCCCCAGTTAGAGGCTCTTTGTGTCTCTGAGAGCTGCTCAGCCGCTTCCTTCTTTAGTTGCATGTAAAACATTCCACAGATGATGTACTGCCTCATTTCAGTGTTTGTGAGCCAGATTGGAACTCACCTGCTTAAAAGGTGGCCCCCTCTTAGGATGTTAGCAATATTTTCTAAATAATTGTAGTTGTTAAAGTGCAAGTACAATGCAATTAAGTAGAAATGTCACTTTATAGCAGAGAATTTAACACACAGGTAAAGCTTGCTTTCTGAAAGGAGCAGAGAGCATGAAATGCAGAGCTATTTAATTCAGTAGGAAAGGTTTACAGCCCTCCCATTTTGAAACACAGAACAAAACTGTATTATTGGAATGGTAATACACAATACTTCTTAAAGCCAGAGGTGTCTAACCTTCTTTAAATATTCTTCAGAAGCAATCAGGTGGCAAACAGACATTTTCACAAAAGCACTTTCTACCACAAAGCAAGCAAGCTTTATAAAGCAGCTAAGCCTTATAAAATCTGTTATTACTAGTGTCCTTTAGACTCTAGGTGTTTTAGCTTTTAAAGTGATATTATCAGTTTAATTAAAAACTTATCAAAGTCTACCTCTCACACAGAAGCAATTCAGAAAATCCAAACAAACATCTTCCTGTGTAAATTAGACGCTAGAATCATATCAAACTTCAGGTATGGTAATTATTAAAAAAGAAATTCCCCCTTGCATTTAATGAATTTGATAACCAGAGTACCTTGTTGTCAGAGCTGAGAGTGTCTTTGACCTCCAGGGGATTGGAAGCAGGTAATCCCGTTGGTGCAAGTGAACTTTCATTTTTGTATTTAAACATGTCTAGCAACCCAAATCTTTTTCATAGAAGGTTATTTTAATTTTGAGCTGATGTGACAGAAAGGCCATTCAGGCACGTAGAAATATTTGTCATCAGTTAGAAGACTTTGGGTCAGATTTTCTCTAAGTGTCAGGTTTTCCTGAGCTCTTGTGACTCCATTTTGTGAAAGAACATACTTTCTCCTGGTTAAATTAAACACCAGAAATAAGAGGTATTTCTCCCAATAATAAAATGGATCAAGACTGAGAGCTTCTTGTATCTGTGCTAATGTTCCTTTAATAAGGAGCTCAGTTATGGTTGAATTTTGAAAGTAACAATTCTTACTGTGGTTTTTTGCCTCCTTGAAGAACCTGTGTTTCTTGGATATGGACTAGTGTGTTAGGCTGGGAGAGGTTCCTCGGGGGGCGTGTGCTGTACCTGCCGCAGAAGTGAGTTAGGCATTTTATTGATCAGTAATGCTGTTGCCTTCCAAAACTGTCCTTTTAGGAGAAGTTTGTCACTCTTACATGGTGCTGCCAAGCCTCAGTGGTTATTAGGGTGGAAATTCCCCATATACTGAACTCTGACATTCTGAAGTGGATTCAGGCCCTCAACGAGTATCTGGAAATCTCTTACAGGAACATTATGCACCAGGTAGAATCTTAGCATGCTGAAATTTAGTGGGGGAAAAAAGCTCTGGCTGTAACTTGCTAGACATGTGAAATCAGTTTTCAAACTTTGCACCTTTTAAATAGGTCACTAATAATGGGTTGATGGACATATATGCTTATTTTTCAAGTGTATTTTTAAAGGGCTAAAGTTGTCTTGAGTCTTGCTTCAGCCAAGCCTGTGCAAGAATCCTAATCCGTATTATTTGTTGTGACGAAGGGCCCAGGGAATTTAACAAGTATGTAAAAAAAATCTCTTTTCCTCATTCTCACATGGCTTCAAAGTTTAGAATAAATAGGGCTGACGTGAGTTTTGGTAACTAAAATTTACTCCTTAAACTGTATTTTTTTAGGGTCGACTGGATTCTTTTTTAAAACCGCAGTGTAAAAAGTGTGTATGTTTTAGTGTTTAGAGCCCAGAAAACTACTTGCACATAGATACTACAGACATAGAAATGTTTAGAGACAAATTTTGTATTGATTTGAGTTTCCATAGGTCCAGTGACCTCCCCTGGCATGACAGATTTGCTACAGCTGAAGTTGTCTCTGTGGGTTTTGTTGTTTCTTGTTGGTTTTTTTTTCCCTTTCAGCTGTATGTGATTGGGTTTTACAGGTTTCTTTCACTTGGGAAGTTGGTACATGAAACTATAGGCTTTCCTGGTCTAATTTAAGTATGGAGTGGCTAGAAATCTAAACCCAGGATATATGGAATCACTGATCTATTTTAAATTTTGAATTATTGTGAAAGAACATGGATATTGGTTTTCTCTTCTGACATTTAAAGATTATTGATTTCTCAGCATCCAATTATGAACAATTATATTATCAAATGGAAACAATATAGTGTGTTCCTGTAATGTTAATGCCCTAATGGATGCTGTATTCTATACATCTCTTTGCCTTCAAGATATTTCAATTTTTCCTGGGTCAGAGTATATCCAATCCCAGAGTAGACTGAAGGTTTACTGCTGTGATTCTGAGGTGTGTTAGCTTTAGTCAGAGAAGTTGGTAGTGGGTTTTTTGCCTTTGAAGTGTAACAAATTACTAATTCACTTTCAAAATAATCTTCTATATTTGGGCAAATCCTATATAACTTTCTGATTAAATATTTCTGCTAATACCAACTTTAGATAAGGAGCTTGGACAGAGCGTGTCCAGAATCCTCTGGGATCCACAGTTACTGCTGGAGCTGTGTTGTGAACTTAGAAATGCCTTGTTTCCCAGTTGAATTGTCTGGATTTCAGCTCTTTACCCAGACAAGCTGAGTGGAGCTCAATTTCTTGGGGGTTTGAAGTCTTTAATTAACTGCATGCACAGCTCAGATTTCATAGAAAACTGGGAGAGCAGGAGACTGTTCCTAAAGAATGGGTTATCAGTGCACAAAATTCCATGATATAAAAAAGGCAGTACTGACTGGAAGATTATTATGCTGGAATAACTTTGTCTGAGAACTAAGTTTGCCTTCTGTCTCTTACGAAATCCTAAGAATTCAGACCAAAACCACTGACACAAGAGGTGCAGCAATGCCTCCCAAACTAATATTTTTTTAACACAGGCATTCAGAATAGTTTTACACCCACAGTCCCCTGGCCAACCTAATTATACATTTGTACAAGGTGCCTTATTCTGAACAGGTTTGATATTGCTGATGCAAATTCAGACATTTTCAGGCTGGTGACACAGATGTCCCCAGCTGGGATCTTCATACTTTCTCCCATTGTTTGTTGTTCTAAAAATGTTTTCTTTCGCTACGCTGTTTTGAGTATGTAACATACTCTGGAGTTGAATGGATGGTGAAGGAAGGATTTTCCTAATGGCTCAACAAGAGCCCAGAGTAAATAATTTATCATCATCAAGTGCCAGCTTTATCTGAAACCTGACAGGTCTTTCTCTTATGATTCATTGGTGTCTGTGATGACCTGCTGCACACGCTGCCCGTCAAGGTTTTAAATCCATTCTGGTGTTATCCACTCACTGTTACACTAATCCACTCCTTTTTTCACTTTATAAAGCATCTGCTGGTGTTCAGGAAGTATATGTCAGTAAATGCAAGAGTAAGTATTTTAAGGCTCATTAATATTTCAAATATAGAAATACAACTTTTGTATTTGAATGGGTAGCAGACACCTTGGTTTATGAGAACTGTAAGAAAGTGATTTTGCTTATTGATTGACATTATCAAGCAGTCAGGCAGACACTCTAGCAGGTGGAATCACCTTTTTGTGTTGATGTCTGCCAGAAGTTAACAGCAAATGTGATGTCCTTTCTGCTAGTGAGAGCTAATGTGCACAAAGGTAATGGGTTTTAAAAATGCTGCAAACCTTAATGGCGTGAGATCAATATTCCTGCTGCTATGGGTGAAATGCTGCTGCATATATTATTAAGACTTTCCTCAACAGTGAATTACTCGAAGCACTTTTGGACTGTTAGAGGATCCAGTATCTATCTTCACAATAAAATAATAATGGACTTGTATTTGGGGAAATAATATTATTTTTCTTCTTGCTTAGGAATAGGGTAAGTTATTTTAGGAGTGTAGAGATGAACACAGTGATGCCCAACAAATCTATTGGTTTCATTGCTACCAGGTAATGTTAAATTAGCTGATAGAGGAGCTAGACAATTTTTCAAGGATTGCATATATACCTGTGTGTATCTGTCTGATGGAAAGAGAATGAGCAAGATAATCCTGTTTGGTTCTATTAGCAGTATGTTCATAACCTCGATACCAAGGGTTACATGTGCCCAGTGAGGCCTCAGAAACTCTGTACGATATTTTGCAAACCCCACTGTTTGAATATTAATGTGTGTATGGCTCTGTGGTTACATGTGTTAAGTGCAAAGCGTACAACAGCTCCTCGCAGTGAATCTTTTTATTTATTTCTTGTCTCCAGAATATTCTCATGTGTTCTGCTAATTATCCTGTCAAGTTTTAGCTTGGTTCATAGGATGTCCTATCGTTTCACCGTTTCTTTGGAGTTGGGGTCCAGACAGGTTGTGGGGGAAGTTTTGCTTTCCTGATGGTTTTCCCAAAACATGTAGGGGAAGCCAGTTAAACTAAAAAATGAACTTTTTACTAGTTAGATGCTCATTGCTGGGTAAAAAAAAAAAAAAAAAAAATCAAATATGAGGTTGCTTCAAATGCTCTAACTGGCATAAAACAGAGCTGGCTTCAATTTTGTTTGAGCTGAGTCTATCTGAAATATATTATAAATATATCAAAATTTTGCTTTAAAACGACAAAGGTGGATGCTTGATTGCAAGTAATATTTACAATTACATTGAAATGTGCTCATTATTTTTGTGTCTTTTCCCTTACAATGTATAGTATCCTCAACAACCATGGTAATAAATTTTAAGAGCTGAGGGTTAAGGTTGCAGTCTGTTTTCCTTTTCTGTAACTTTTACCTTCTCTAGACAGTGTATGGCTGTTGTCTCCATGCCATGTGATGGATATTCAGCTTTAAGATGCTCAGACTAATGCATGGAAAATGAAATATTGTGGCATAAGCGTAGTCTAGTTTCTGCTCCCGGACAGATGGGCAAAATCATAATTCTCTAGAGATTTAACTTCGTGGCTGGATCACTTGTTACAGTAAATATATTCAGCATTCTGTAACATTGCTATAATCCCACCTGAGCCAGTATCAAAGTGGTTTGTAATCCTACTCAGAGTCTTCCAAACACCTCCTTTATTGCAGAGGCGAATTCCAACACATGAACAAACAGGTATTTGACATGGAGTGACAGGGGGAAAAAATATGGCTTATGGAAATATGATGTTTAAATATGTTATAAGGTGGGAAGCACACAGAGTTCATCCTGCTGAAGCCCATGTCTGGCATAGATCTAGCAGATCATCTGCAGGCTATTTTTTTTTTTTCCTATGCTTCCTTAAGTGCCAGTTGGAAAATGTAAAAATTCTCTTTCTCAAGAGACAGGGAAATAAATTTCCCTACATTTGTGTGTATATATAAGCACCCACATATGTATGTGTGTGTGTATATATATACATATAAAAACTTGTGTGCAAGTCTCTGTGTATATTAAAGTTTCCTTCGCCATGTATCACATGGCAGCAAGGTGAAAAATTGTAGTAAAAATGAGACCCCCAAAAAGTAAAACAACAACAAAGAGACTCTGGAAACAGGGTCATGTAGCATGGAAAATTATATTTTAATTATTTTTTACTCTCATGGTTATGCCTATGTGCATAAAGTGTTTTGTAAATTATTTGTTAGTCTAAACCATGATTCTAATAAGACATTTTAGGGATAAATTTATTCTTGAGTATTCAGGAAGGAGAAGAGATGGGTTTTGTGGGAAAATCATTAATTTAATCGAGTATCTCTGTTTCTCTTTTCTCTGAATATATGTGCTTGTAAATGCAGAAAAATGCAGTTAATATTGAAGTATAATATGTACCTACCTTTATTACTGATAAGATTAGATCCTTGTACTGCAGTAAAAACTTGTTCAATGTTGAAGTAGAACGTGTTTTACAGTGATCTTTATTTACTTTTTATTTTAATTTAATATTTTTTCTTCCATGGAGCAGTAAGGATGTTACAACCCCAAAACACTGTCAGCATTTGTTTAGATGCAGGAGCCTCTGTTCTCTAATGGAGAATCCAGAGTCATAAAGAACATTCTTACCTTGCATGCAGCCACCCTCCTGCAGAGTCACTGCCTGTTTTTTAAGAGAAGGTAAAGAACTGCAAATAAAGATGAGCTTCTAGGAAGTACCAGTCATCTGATGGGTATGTGAATATCTTTGAAATTATAAAGGCTATAAATGTATGGCCTAAGCCTGAGTGGCATATGGTACAGTTTGTGATAAAGAGGACTAAATGACTGCAGGATACTTAATGCTGTGATGTAAATGGAAGAGTGTTGTAGAATGGCTCATCTTCTGAATTAAAAATATTTTGGGGTGTCACTGACAAGTACAATATCCAAGGAGATTTAACAGCTGTGTCTGTGTTGATAACAAGTAAACCTGGATTACAGTGTAGAAAAATGTTGAAATTGTAGTTTCAGCCTTTTCACATATGGGATGTGGGGTGTAAAAGGTTTGAATGTGTTCATTTACTGTCTACTTGCCAGCTTTAGACTGGGTTCTTGCAGCTGTGATGCCGGAAGGTATCCCTGCCTTTGGGAGCAATCCCTATCCTCTGTCTTTGGTCACTGCAAAGCTGCTCCATCCCTCTGATTATCCTGGTGCCTCCTCTGGACTCTCTCCAGCAGCTCCATGTCCTTCCTGTGCTGTTTCCCAGAGCTGGAGCAGATCTGCAGGTGGCATCTCACCTGAGGGGCAGAATCACTTCCCACAGCAGAATTACCTTGAAGTCACAGCGTTGGTCCTGAGGAAAAGGACGTTATGGAATAGTGCAGGTAGAGAGGGATAATGGATTTGCACCATTTGGAATTGAGCAATCGTTGGCTGCCTGTTGCCTGCAGCTGTATCCAGGGGTTTGTTAGCCACATGTTCAAGCACAAAAAGCCTTAAAGCAACAACAACCTAAAACATGTGGTGCCAGGTTATTTCTGGAAAACTACAGAGCAAGGTTGTGCTGTGCCAGGGGAACTGAATGTGACATTCTGAACTCTAAATAGATCAAGTACATCTTTCATTATAGCCATTTCATCATAGTTCTTAATGCTGCTCTTTATGTATTTTCACTACTGCTTTGTGTTAACTATTGTCTGCCTAGTTTTGATTTTCTGTTTCTGTATTCTGCTTCCTATGGCTGTAAAGCTACTTGTGAATTAAATTTATTCGGATAAGTGTTTCACTGGACTGTGCCATTTCGCAGTTTCTTTTTCTTTAGCTTTTAAAAAGTTAGTTCTGTACTTAACAAGTATTTGACCACATGTCTGTTTACTTTGTTGGAAGACAGATGTCTTTTTCCTCTTTTTTTTTAACATATACACTTGAAACGCATCTTGATATGAACATGTGAATAATAGAGAACAGTATCTAGTAGCACTTTATTTGCAGAAAGATTTTTACTTTTATTTGAATTTCTAACCCCACAACAAAGGCAAACAGTGTTTGCCATTGTTCCAAGTCTGTTTAAGTTGTAAATTGCTGAATTCTGAAAATTGCTACCCTGGCCTTTTGTATAGCTACAACTTACTTTCTGGAAGCGATTTTCTGCGTGTGGGCTGTAAAAGTATGTTTGTGCCAGGGTCGCTGGTTGATGATAGGCTTGCACTTAGTTTTTCCATACACTTAAGAGATACTTTGTAAAGTTAAAACTTTCAGAACCTGGAGTTTAATTCTGGCAAATAGCTGTGACCAAGATCATCTTTTCCTGCAAAGGAAACAATGGCTTCCAGTTCACCTCTGTGCTGGTACCTACTGCAGCTGTGGGTAGCAGCGTCCTGTCTCCTCGTGTTGTTTTGGAAGGGAACCGACATTATGTAAATCAATCCTACATCAAGGACCCTGTGTGTGGTTACAAAGTGGTTACAAAGCCACACCTACTTTTACTGATGTCTCAGCATCAAAATATTTGAGAGATGTGTTTGTGTCAGCCATCTGAGTGTTTTTTTTGCCCTCCTGAGAGCTGTCTCATTGCTCTAGACACAAATTGCTGGGGTGCAGGGAAGGATTTCATAATTTCAAGATAATAGTTGCAAATCATGTGCTATTCCTTAGAATTAGATTCAGACCCTGCATGACAGAGGGCAGCCATGGATTCTGAGAGGGGACCCCATCCCTGCGTGTCAGGGGGGGCAGAGGATGGAGCAGGCTCTGCTTGGGGGGGACCCAGCAATGGCACCAGAGGAACGGGCAGGAACTGAGGCCCAGGAAGTTCCCCCTGGCCATGAGGAAGAACTTCTTGGCTGGGCAGTGACCCAGCACTGAACAGGTTGAACAGAGAGGGGGTGGAGTCTCCCTCCCTTGGGATATTCCAGAAAATCTGGACACAACCCCGTGCCAGGTGCTCTGGGATAGCCCTGCTGGAGCAGGAGGTGGGACCAGATGAACCAGTGCAGTTGCTCCAATCTTATTCATTCTGTAGTTCTGTGAAGGTTTGTTCTTAGGTGTTTGTGGATGGTGTTGCTCATTTGGAGTTGGAATCAAGATTATAGAGGGATGTTGTCTTACTGCTTTGCAGTGCAATTTGGGAAATCTCTGGCACTGAAGTCAGACTTTTCCCTGACTTAACGTGACTTTGGTGGCTCTCAGACTGGAACTGGACCCACTGTGAGAAGCTACATTAAAGTTTTTTTTAAGACACATTTGCTAATACTACTTATTGGCTTTGTCATAAATATTTCAGTGCTCTAAACCAGCGAGATAACTTTGTTAACTTAGGGAAAAAATGGTTGGAACTCTGTGTAAACAGGAGATGGAAAACAACTGATTTCACCTTCACGAAATGAATTATAAATTTCCTAGCAGTTGACACACAGCAATTCTGCTATAACTTATTGCTTTTCAGGCATCTCAAAAAGGTGCTCAGGATCTGATTATTCAAAAAATTGCCTGTTGCCAAAATAACACACTGGTTTTATTCTTTGAATTTGATGTGCAATGCCCAGTAAAATGCAACACTGATTTTGAAAATATACTTTATATTTACCTCAGAAGTTACATTAGAATGATCTTTATTTCAGTTACATAAACTAGATATGCATTTTATGTGTGTAATACCAATATTTGGACTGACACCAGGGACATCATGACTTGTTTCATTGTGGGATCCAAAATTGTAATGCTTTAGAAATCACAGGGTCAGTGAAACTCATTGAGGTAAACACAAGGCACCTACTTAGTGTGTACTGCTGCATTCATAGAGTGAATTGTTTCAGTGAAATTTCTTATTATATGTGCAAAAATAAGATTCTTCTCTGCAACAGCAGTTTTAAAACTTATTCAAAAATATTATTTGCTATTAAACATTTTTATGCAGATAACTTTAATGTATAGCATTCATAACAATAAAAATTCTGTTCTGGTTTTAATGAAGTGAAGAACCTGATATTTAGAGGCTTTTGCACACAGATTTCCCTTAAAATTCTTCACAAGTGTGAAGTCTTTAAAGAGATTGTTGGAAATGGGTATATAAAATGATAATTAAGTGTATTGTACTGGGACAGAGGAGTACTTTTGAATGTTACTACTCAACTGAGTTCACTGGAACTTCTATATCGGGTACTTTTCAAGATACAGACTTGAATGCTTGAGGCCCCGATGTACAAGTTTTATTTATATCTCTACCTGAGGAGTTGCATCAAAGAAATGTAAACAGCCTGAACCTCTAGGCTATTTCATCTCACTCCCATAATTTCCTCCCGTTATAAAATCTTTCAACTGGCGTAACAGGGAACCTTAATGCAATATTTTACTTTACTTAAAAAAGCAGTCCTTGATATTAAGCAACCTCGTAAGTGAATATAGTGTGTCTGGGCATTAAGATATTTATATGCACAAAGCCATTATGCTTAATATTTCAAATAAGAAAATGGGAAAAAAGCAAAGAAAAAATATAAGACAAAAAAAGGCATGCTGCTGGTTACTCTAATTATGTCATTATAGTGGCTGGTTAGACTTAATATTCCAACTATATATCCAAAATTCACTTAATTTGTGAGTTTAGCAGCAGTTGGAGAGAGGTTGACACTGATTTCTGTGCTGCTAACTAATAATCTGCATTATGTATATCCCTTAGCCTTTACACAGCAATATTGCTCAATAGATCTAGAGGTATTGTGATTATTCCCACTGCACAAAGACTAGTAAGAAGTGGAGTGACATGTCAAAGCCATTCAAGTGCTACCTAGAGCCTGAAATTGAATTTTGGGCTCTAAAGTCCTGTGTGTCTGCCTGTTAGGCTGTTCTGATGTCAGTGGCATTTTAATCTTGGAAGAGTAAAATTGGTTTTTATCTTCAGGTTTAGATTTCTGCTGTAGCTATCAGTAGTTTCTGAGTATAAAACAATAAGTGTCATACCTGCAGTGGAGCAACATTGAAAAGCTTCCAAACTGTGAAGACATACAGACTGTGAAATATTACAAACACTTTTAGTATATCCAGTGTTATTGTTAATGTAGTCAAGGGTCATAGAAACCCTAGTGAGCTAAATCATCAATCCTGATGATTTCAATATCAATATCTGATATTGAAATCAGATGTATTACAACAGAAAAGGATAATACAGGAAGACAAAAGTACATCAAAGTAATGGAAGATTAAGAGGATTAAATGGGAGACCAAGAGTGTCCAGAGTGAAGGCCAGGTTTGTGTGCCTGGGAAGTTAGGACCAAACTAATCATTACCACTGAATCCCTGAGAGGAAGCCAGAGCTTGGGCTGGAAGAAATCTTTCTAGATGAGTTATTTGTAATGTATGTTTCTTTATTTGCTATTTGGCTGACTCTTTTTAGACTGGTTCTAAATACAGAGTTATGTATTTGGGAGACATCATGCTGATGATGAACAAATCATTTGAACAAAATTATTGAAATGGTGATATTCTGCTTTAGAAATTAAAAACCTTCTGATAATTTTTCATTAGATTTGATTTTTCATCTTCAGTGCAAGCATTGTAGTGTCTTCCTCTGTAAATTTTGTGGGATGCACTGATGACCAGTTGCTGACACACTTGCACAGGAATTCCATCACTAGATAGTGATGATATGCTGCAGCTGCTTCCAGCTAGATGTTGCTCTCCCTACAGCTGGAACAACTGAGTTTCTCAGCAAGCAATGATTAGCATTTTGATCTTGACGAGCATTTTACTGTCTGAATACCAATGTCTGAATAATTGTTTTTGCCAAGCAAGGCATAAACAGCTATTGCATGTACAGCTTGTAGTTATCTTCTTCTTACTAGAAACATTTGATGGAATACTTGTGCACTTGATCTTTTAAAAACTGTATTAGGAATAATCTCCACTGATTTGTAGTTGTAGGGGAAATGTATTTTTATGTCTAAATATGCTAAGTCAACTAATTCCAGTATAAAATGGTAGATGTCTGAAAGAGCATCCAGTGTCAGGTGTCGTGATCTAATATGTTAGTGGTTCATGCCAGCGCTCCCAGCTACATGCAAATTAACAGTATTCAAGTGTAACCAGACAGCTTTTATAGTCTACAGATTAGCATAGCCTGAGAAAAATCCAATTATCCTTTCCTTGGTTGTTTGCCTTCATTATATTTTTGTTTCAGGGTACTTCTTTTTATTAAAATTTCAGAATTATTTAGAGAACCAAAATCAGATTTATAAATAGCAAATTAGACTACAAATCAACAGGCAGGAGTGTTCTGTCTATCTTTTCAGTAAAGGAAACATCTCACAAATGAAGCCCAAGTACCAGGGAATAGGAGAATAGAAGTTAAGCTTTGCAATGTGTTTGATCTGCTGCAAAATAAGTTTAAATACCAATGTAGACTCCTGATCCCATTTTAGCTGTTAGCCTGTCTTCTAGGCGGGAATAGAACAGCTGTAGAAAGTTGTCTTGTGGAGAACTGAAAATAGCAGGGGGAGGTATCACAGAATTGTAGGATAGGTTGGGGTTGGAAGAGACCTCAAAAATCACCTGGTTCTGGACTGCCAAAGCAGCTCCTGGATGGCTGGACAGGGAAATTTCCGGAACATAACTATGTCATGTGTCCACTGTATCCATGTGGGGAATGGCAGTTTCTCATGAATATATTTAGAGAAGACTGGAGGGAGTTTGAATTGTAACTCAGATCCAATTTGCAGCAAAAATAAGAGCTTGGACTGGTAGGCCTTGCAATTTATTGCATGCTGATGAACCAAGATGCCTCTCAAGCCAATTTTTGACTGTCCTGAAGGATCTGAGATTCTCCAGATACAGTGGGAACTGTGTGTCTAAACAGAGAAATTCACACGACTTCATTGAAGTCTCTCTACAGAGCTGGAAGCCAAATAGAGCCTTCTGCCCAGGAATTTTGCTTGTGACTTTCATCTGTATCTGAGTCAATAACAAAGAAGTGAATTCCAAACGTTTTTAACAGGGAATGATATTAATGATAGTCTTATGAAATGAATTAGTTTGCCCCTTGTTCAAGATAGGCCCCTGCGCAGTGCCCTCCAGATAACCAAGAGAGCTGACTGTGACGGTCCCCCACATGAGATGGAAGGAGAAGAAGACATGGCACAATAAAGAAACTGCTGCAAACACCCAGAAATGTGAGGAATTGAAAATATAGATCAACAAAGGTGAGGTCTTGGACTGTGAAGGCTACAGAGCATGTTGATACCTGGTGGAAGAGCATTGAGAGAGAAGGTAGTGGGAATCACACAGGGTCTGTGAGAATATCTTGAGGTGTAAAAAGGGGGTTTGTATGAAGAACAAAAATACTTATTTGTGTGGTTTTATAGAGGAAATGAAACAGATTGGGCACACAACTCAAGGGGTTTTTTTAGAGAGGAACATTAAGAACAGGATATTCATCTTTACCTGTGTACACGTTTGAACGTTTTTCCTGAAGCGGGAAGACCTTTGCAAGGCCTCGGACATGGATATTGCTTTGGGGATACTTTGTAGAAATCTACTGGAGCATGAATGTTTCTTGAGTCCTTGTAAAATGGTGCATTTTCATGGGATTAGAATCGGGTATTACAAAGAAATCTTTCATTGAAGTCAAACTAAGGTAAATGAGGGAGAAGTACTTAGCAAGAAAATTGAGAATTAACAGGGTGTTAAATTGCTGCCAAAGACCCTTGTGACACAAGTGGCCAGGGAATGCATAATTTCCTTGCAAAAAAAAGTTCAGAATGTATAAAATGCATTGAGCCAAGGCCTCTTTTCTCATCTGAGATGCTTGGACTGTACAACATTGTAGCTTGTGTGCAAACTATGCTCTCCACTTCCCCATTCTTTCTCTTGGAAAAAATTATACCTTCATAATTGGTTTTTAAAATGGAACTCTACATAGAATCATAGAACGGTTTGAGTTTGCAGGGGATTTAAAGATCATCTAGCTACAATCCATGCTCACTTACAGATTATTATACCTTCTTAAGAACCAACAACAATCCTTCCCTTCCCCCCAGAAAACCCAAACAAAGCCACACAAAAAATATCCACATGCAAATCTCATAATGCAAAACCTCTCCTTAAAAAGAAAAGAAAAAACAACCCAAAATATAAACCCGACTCAAAGCCCACCCCCTCCCTCTTCTTTCATTGCACACCGCACTCTCCCAGAGTGCTAAAGGTTCCCTTGGCTGACAACTGTGTTGGTTCACTGGACTGCCAGTCAATTGCTGCTCTCTTGAACAAGGGTCAGGTACTTAAAGACAATCTCAGCTGGTAACTTAATGCACAAATCCAAGGGCCTTCAGAGGGGAGTATAAAATACTGGGATGGTAACTGATCATGGGATTGAATCCTTGAGGAGCAGGTGATGGAGAGAGATGAATGTATGAAAGAGTAAATGAGCTTAGAATCCAAAATAGTGGCCAAGAAAGTAATTACAGAGAGTTTGAGGTGGTTGTGTAGTGAGTCTTAGTGGTGAAATGGGTAGAGAGGTATTTTCTAGACAACTGATTTGTTTGTGAGGAACTGGAATGTAATGAAATTCAGAAGGCAATCAGAACCCTTGGGAATAACAGAGCACCAGGTGCTGTTAATGTTCCAGTTGGGTCTCGGAGAATTGTCATTTTGATTTTGTTCTTTCAGGGCAAAAAAGTCAAGGAATAGTAAGTAACGGCTGTAATGAATAGAAAATAAGATTTTGATTATATAGAGAGGAGCTATTTATTTGCTAATACACGAAGCAAGTGGCTGGAACTAATAAAGGCCAAGTGTTTTGTTCATCTCTGATGTCACTGATGAGTCACTGCTGGGTGGGAAGTCACTAGTGTTATGGTTTAGGGGTTTTTTCTGCTGCTCTGGTAGCGAGGGGGTTAACAGCTCAGCTCTTGCCTGAGCTGTCCGTGCTGCCATGGCCTTCAAAGTTAGAGATAAAGGCAGGCGTCTCTGCAGAATAACATACTTGGGAGAGAAGGAAAAAAAGTTCAGTAGTAAGATGTAGCGTGCCAGCTCAGAACCTGCGTCGGGAGGCTGAGAGATTTGAAGGCCCCAGGCCCACGAGAGAAGGGGTAGAGATGTTCTTCCAGGCATCCCGCTGCTGCTTGTGAATTGGACTGACCATGGTGAAAACCTATGGACCAAAGAGAGAGAACCAGGACCGCAGAATCCGTCTAAGCATTAAGACTGAAGATGGAGAGGTAAAAACTGGACAACACTGCTGATGTGTTGGAGCCCAGAGACAGAAGCTTGGAGCTAGCTGAGAGCTCCGCAGAAATCCCTGGACAGACTTTTTTTGGGCATTGTTATAGTATTTGTGTACTTTTGGGATGGGCTCATTATGAAGCAGAAAAGCCAGTACTTAAAAGCTGCAATCCTGGCTGTGACTTCTGGACAACAGAGAATTTTTCAGAAGAACTGTCGTCCTCAGGTCGAGATCTCACTTGGGAGGGGTCATGAAAGACCTTTCCCTCTTGTGAGAGAGAGAGAACTTTATGGAAGGGCAGAGAGATGGTTCCTACCCTGGATCTGTTCAGAAATACCAACCTGCCTGGTTTACCCCTACCTTATGTTCCCCCTTTTTCTCCTGGTGGAAAAGGGAATATTACATCTATTGTAAGAGAAGGAGGGGTGGGGGGAGAAAGGTTGCCTTCTAAATGATGCTTCCCTTGCAATTCTGAGCTTGTTAGTTAGAAAATAAACCCTTTATGTTCTTTATTTATAGTTTTGCCTTGCTTCTTTTGCCTGTGACCAGTTTTATTTTATTTTCCAGTTTTATTTTCCAGTTGGTTTTTTTTAGTTTTCTCCTTCAGGAGAAGTTGGGGTGGGTCTCTGGCATCCAGCCAGGGTCAAACCACGACAACTAGTCAGGTGGAAGGTGTCAGCCTGTGCTGCTTGTTGGACTGTGATGATTCTTGATCTTTCTGAACTATTACTTTCCAACTCATTGTTATGTCTCTTCACATCCGTGGGTGTTTTTCTTTGCCACTACCAACTCCAAAATTTCAGTAATTTTTTTTCTAGTTCATAAAAGTATCTTTCAGCTCTTAAATTATGTACTTTCTCTGTGTTAATTGAGCTTTTGCTTTGAAGCTGAGACAGGGTCATACAGTTGTGTTTTAGAGAATTACCCTTGTACTGGGGATCCTTACTAGGCTGGATCCTGGTTTATAGTCCATCCATCTGCAAAACAAGCACAATAATGCTTTTATTGATTTGCCCCCCTTCCTCCCTGCCAAGAATTTTCAGAATAATGGAGGAACTTTAAGACGTTTTGGTGAAACATGATGATTGAATTAACAACTACAAAAATAGGCTAATTAAAAGTTAAATTTCTCAAATTTGTGAGAAATTCTGTACTGGTTCATCTAAGTAGCACAGGATTAACTTAATAATTCATATAAATTATAAAGGTTCACTAAATCATACATCAAATTAAGATCCTACATTTTCAGATATTATGAGTCAGCAGCTTTATAACCGTAACCATCTGAATTTCAAATGCTGAATGTATTTTTAACGCTGTTCTAGACTGTATAAGAAATTACAGGAGGTCACCCTTTTAAAAAATTTACCTGTGCATGTGTAATTTGATACATGTAACATGATCTGTTATGCACACCAGGTTTGTATTGTGGAATTTTATTATGCTGAACGTAGCACAAGCTGCATTTTTTTCACCTTCTGCAAACAAAGTCACTGATTGAGAGTTCCATTTTCAAGGCAAAGATCTGGATTTTTGAGAAACTTCAAACACAGAAATATTATTTTGACTAGATATGTAAAAGGCCAGGGCTCATTTCATGCACAGCTTTACTTGGAACTCTGCCTCAGCTTGAATTTATAAATTGATTTGCTGTTGGTCAAGGAATCTGATCAAGAGTGGGTCCTTTCAGAATTTAGCCTATTTTTAACTTGTCCATTCACCTGGCAATAATGATAATAAGAATATATCTGTACATGTTAACATTAAGGTGTTTGCATTTCTGTATGCGTTAACATGTCTTTAAACAGTTTTGAATCCTCTTTAAGGAATAGGATGTTTAAACCAGTATTCTTAATAGAGAGGTACTGTTTATCTATTGGCTAAAGATGTTAAACCTAAAGGCAGGGCATGTAATTTTGTCTTTACATATGATTTTTTCAATTTTGAATGAAAGATAAATCTCAAATTTCTTTAAGTAACCATGTAAATTTTGAACTTTGTAATATTTGTGTATGATAGGTATGGAGTTAAAATCTATTTTGAATAATCACATCAGGGAATCTTAGACTCATAGAATTATTAAGACTGGGAAAATTTTCTAAGATCATGTAATCCAAGCTGTGCCTGATCCCTACCTTGTCCCTCAGCCCAGAGCACTGAGTGACACGTCCAGTCCTTCCTTGGACAACCCCAGGGATGGGGACTCCAAACCTCCCTTGGCAGCCCCTTTCAATGCCTGACCACCCTTTGCATGGAGAAATTCCTCCTGATGTCCAACCTGAACCTCCCCTGAGGCAGTTTCCCCCTCATCCTGTCCATTGTTCCCTGGGAGCAGAGCCCAAACTCCCCTAGCTCCCTGCTCCTGTCAGGGAGTTGCAGAGAGCCAGAAAGTCCCCCCCAAACCTCCTTTTCTCCAGGCTGAGCCCCTCCCCCTTCCCCACTCCCTCAGCTGCTCCTGGTGCTCCAGCCCTTTCCCCAGCTCCGTTCCGTTCCCTGTACACACTCTGGTGCCTCAGTGTCCTTCTTGCAGTGAGGGGCCCAGAACTGGACACAGCACTGGAGGTGTCTCAGCAGTGGCAGAACAGAGGAGCAGTTCCCTAATTATGTAGAAATATGACCAAAGAAAATGATCCAGAAAATTAATTTCATGACAGGACGAAACATGAATTAAGGTACTTAAACAAATAAAATACTTATTATAATAAGAACAAAACCACAAAATCAGAAGCTGCTCTTATAGTGGCTTTGCCATGAAGTCTTCCTCTGATGGATCTCTAACTAAAACAGGACAAGGGCCTAGTCCTGCATGTGCAACTTGTCTACATGTTGCAGAAGATTAAGCCTTCAAAAGTGGGTACTGATTCAGAGCTGGGGAAGCTACCCAATCTGTGTATGATTCTCCTTCAAAGAGAAATTTGGGAATATTTATAGAGACCAACTGAGCAGGTGAAAGGTACAGTAATTAATGCATTTAGACATTGCACTTTTGAATGTGTGGTTTGACACAGGGCAACACAATCAATTTTCCCAGAAACAACACAGGGAAGATGTCACATTTACTGTTGAAGAGCATCACTGTGCACTAAAACACCTGCATGGCACTAAAAACACTGCTTGTACTGAGCCAGGTAAATGCTTCTGCTGGTGATGAAGAACAGTCAGTTATGCTACCTGTAATAAAAACAAGTTAGTCTCCATAGGCAGAAATTGGCTTTATAAATCCATAGGAAGCAGCCCAGTGTTTCTCACATTGTCAGGAAGCATTGTTGTAAGGCTGGGCAGGGAAAGGCAAACTGCAAAGCTCTCTAGACAAGGAAAGCTTTGTGACCAACAGTAAACGGCAACACTGGGATACAGCCAGCTGTTAAAAAGAGGTGCTCTCAAACACCAAACTGCATTATTTATGTTGACACTAACTACCAATGACTGCTGCAGAAACTGGAGGTACTAAGGCAAAACTACAGAGCTGAGTTTGTGTTCAGAGGGTTTCAAAAGGACAGTGGAGTGATACTGGGTAGAAAATAATTAGGAGAGCTAAACAGTCTTGCTACAGGGAAGAGAGAACTCATGCGTTTTTCAAGTGCTGAGATGATTTGGGGAGTACTGCAAGTGAAAATCCAGGCCAAAATTAAGGCTTAAAGACTTTTACTAAGATTTTTCTACCGGTTTAAAGAAAAAAAAAAATCCCTTATGAGGGATGAATTAGGGAAATCTGGAGCCCAAAAGATGAGTGTGAAAGTGGTTGTAAAGATATTCACAGCATTAGGCATGCCTAGAGCCATGGAGTGTGAGTTAAGTAGGTCAATAAATATCTATGTGCTTTACAGTTGTCATTAGAATGTTCTGTTGTAGAAATTAGACAACAGGGACAATCCACACACATTTTAATTTCAATCACAGTCTGAGCATTAATGAATGCCATGAGAGGGGGAGGAGTCCCCCTTCCTGTTTGTGGTACGGTGTTTGTCTTCTGGAAAGAATCTCAATGTTTTCAGTAACTCAGGTATACCCAAACTGCCTGAGAGTAGCTAAATATTCCCTGCAACTAAATATTCCCTGAGGATAGTGTTGACCTGTGGTATTTGCCAGTTATTTTTCAGTCTGGTCAATACTTAGGGATTGATTTATGATTTCATTTTTAATTGTACATAAACTCAGAAGGTTTTCTTTTACCTTCTGGAAGGTTAAATGGAAGGTTTTCTTTAACCCTTGTGTACGTACTGTGGTGGCTCTCCTCACAAGGTGTACACAAGAACCTTCCTTTTGTTGGAACTGTAAGACATCTAGGAACTGGCTTGTGGTCAGTGTTGGGAATAAGGTTGGATTGCTTGGGAAAAGAGCCTCTTTAAATGCAGACAAAGGTGATGTGGGGTTTAACGTCAGAGCTGTTCAAGCCTTTGACTTTTTTTCATTTTTTACTTTTTGCATTGCGGGGTGTAGATATGGAGATTTTATTTTTTTTGCTTAGTTGCTGCAGTTATTGAGCTCAAGGGATGGTTAAAGTGCTTTTAATATGTACAAACAGCAATATATAGGTAGGTTGTTTATAATATAACAATCATTGATTTTGTCACTTCTAGTGCTGACTTGCTATATAAGCTAAGTCACTGTATCAGAACAGGAAATGAGAGTTATCCTAGTAGTTCTAACTTTTTCTTGTCTAAGATGAAAATAGTGTTTAGACTGCAACTCTTAATGGGTAATTGAGTTCGGTCACTAATTATGAAAAATAAGACTAGTTTATGTATCTTGAAATATTTTGTGTGGCGAGATTGGAGTTAGTTCCACTTAAACTAGCAGATTGTGCATTGATCTTATTTTCTTACATACTCAGTGCTTAAAACCATATACCCTGGTGGTTTAGATTGTTTATCAAACAAACCTCTCCGGAACAGAGTAGTTACATAAGGATGAACTGTCTGTATCTTCCAAATTTTACTTTAACTGTTTCACTTGATGAGTGGGAAGCATGTGAAAAATTAGGAAGGGCCCACTTATATCAGAGGTGTCACTCCATTTTTAAAAGTGATAATTATTCTGTTCAAGAAGTTGCCTACTTAAGAATGTAATTGTTCTAGTATTTCCCAGTAGTATGTTCTAGCTTCTTGGAGGCTTTTAATGGGAGTTCCCCCAAATAGGTCCCAGAAAATATCTGTGAAATTGTTCCCATTAAATACAGCAACAGTTTGCTCCAGGATTCAGCTGGGCTGATTCTAAACTTTGTTCCTACTCATGTGAAGCAACTCTCCTGTGATGGTGAGTAGTTTGTACATGGAAAATTGTGTTGTTTATACAGCTGTTTATACAGCTGAAAACTTATCCTTTCCATCAAAATTTATAGGTTCTAGAAATCCAGCAAATTCACATTCTTTTAAAAATTTCCAGTAGTCAACAAAACTATGATAATGGTAACATGGGAAATAGTAAATATGATAATAAGGATGGTTTACGGTAAGAAGAGTAAGAAGTAAGATGGCTCAGATAATGTGGAATGAGAAGTAAGAACAGCAGAGGAAGTAGTCATGGAAATATTCACTCTGTGTCTGAGTGCTGTCAGTGCAGAGTGCTGAAGTCATCGTCCTCTTACTGATATCAAATATATTTACAAGGAAATAAAGTATTTTGTTGTTAAAGTGTTAAAACATACACGTTACCTACAAGTGGAACAGATTCTGTAGTGCTGCTGAAACAATGATGGATTAATCATGTGGCAACTCAATTATGTCCCATATTTCATAGATTTCTGCCTTGTATGATCAGTTCATGAATATTTGATATGCTGAGCATGCTTCATTGAAATAACTAATTGCAAATGCTGTGATTTATTGAACATATTTTACTGGAGATTTAATAGAAATATCTATTCCAAAGTAATTTGAACACAGATTGTATGTTTGCTTTTTAAAAATTCTCCCCAGTGTAAGAAATT
>WEKX01001350.1:62165-80119 GCA_013390025.1 Pitta sordida
AAAATTCTACCCAGTGTAAGAAATTTTCTGTTTCAATTGCATGTTAACCTTTGAGAAATCATACCTTTAGGAAAGCCTCCTACTGGAATATTTGGTTTCTGGATTTGGTGGTGATGCAGTTGTAGATAACTATTATGACAAAAAACCATAATCTGCAATTACGATCATGTTGGATCCAGACCTTTTTTGGTCTGGAATTTACATAATAAGTACCTTTATTATGTAAATGCCTTAAGTTGTATGACAATATTTATCATCTATTTGTGTGTTGGCGGAGGAAGGCCTTAATCTATGCCTGGGACATAAAAGCAGGTCAACATCCCTGAGCCTTGCATGTAGTCTAACAAGGAAAATTGAGTTCTTGTGACCAACACGTAGGACACTGTTGCTGTCAGGTAACTCATCTTCCTCATAACGTAAAAGTGAGGCCCCAGCAGCAGGAATTTGGAGAGGTTTTCTGTCAAAAGACCATGGATTGTACCTCTGACTTTGAACTGTGGAGAGAGTTCGTATCTTTCTGGCCTCTATCAAAAGTAGTGTCAGTTTAAATTTGATGCTTCATTTATTCTGTACTTTCCCTTGGAGGTCTGAAAGGTCTCTGACTTCTGTAATCCTGTGGAACTCTGGGGTTTCAGTGGCTGGAAGATCATTTCATTAAGTCTGCGCATTGTATTAGAGGGAAGTCTTCTTTTTTCACATCTGTATAGGGAGGTTCAAATACTGCTTCTTCAGAAATTTAACAGTGAAACTGCTGTTAATTGCAATAACATACAGATTATGTTTATTACAAAAATTACCATCACTGTCAGCACACTTAAGTATTTTAATTCTTCCTCCACATAATTGAATTGAGATGCTGCTGGCAGGGACCTGCAGAGCACTCAGATATGGGATGGCAGAGTGACTCTCCCAGAAGAAGATTTACTTTGTTACGATAGAAAATATATGTTCAATTCATAAAGTGATTTAGGTTTTTTTTAGAAACTTTTACTCTAATTCTTAATAGTGTACGGTGATTTTTTTTTGAGAGTCCTCCGGATGGACTGTCAGACTTGTTTCTGGTTGTAGGTTGAAAAGTGTGTGCAGATTAACATATTAAATTTTAAAATTCTTCTCTAACCCACTGATGAAAGTTTTAGTCTGTTCTTCTCATTCCATTTTTTTTTACTATCAATTTATTGATTAACTAATTAACCAAGGAGAGAATTATGGGCAACCCAGTGTGGGCAAGTGATGTTGATAGTGTATTTTGCCCTTTTCTTCTTCCTTTCTAATCTGGAAAAGTATCAGACTGTAAAGTCTGAGTTTCAAAATTTGTGGCTGCAAAGACTTTAAGAACCTGTGGAGCATTAGACATCTGTCCCCAGTTTGAAGACAAGTAAAACTGGGGGGAGCTTTTGCCATTTGTTTTATCCATGGTACAAGTTGCAGTTGAAGGGAGAGAGGTGGATGGACCTCAGCTGAAAAGAGGTTGTTAAAGGAAGTGGGACACTGAAACACCTAGGTTGAGGTTAGTTAGTGGATTTTCTGCAGTAATGCTTCAGAATAAGGAGGTTTTCCTTAATATAGAATTTAAATCTTTTGAGTAATTTTTTAGTGCTAATCTCAATCCCTTCTCAATGTAAAAACTGGATTAAGATGTCAGAAAAAGGTAATGCTGACTAAAGAATCTGCAAGCATGTCATTCTACTGTTATTAAATGTATTTAATTGAGTCATTAAAAAGAAACGCCATTTGATTGTTAGTTGAAAGTCTAGCTATTGTGATAGAGTATATAAAGATAAATCTACTTGGCATGTAATTAATTCAAACTAGCCAAGTCAGTAGGTACATTAACATGTTTCTATTGTTATATTAGACTTCTGAAGAAAGTTCTATAATTTAATTAGCATTTAACCACATAACTAAAAAAATAGGAGCTCTGAACATGCAATCTAATTAACTTGTTATAAATTATTTGTTAAGTAATTATAAAATACCTAAATCCTCTGTATCCTCAGAGTTCGAGAAGGGCGTGGTGGTTATGGGAAAATTCCATTTAACCCGTGTTTACCTTATTTATTGCTACTTCACGGGTTTCACTTATCACGGCACGTTTCCAGACCTGGACCCCACGATATTCGAGGGTTTACTGTAACATTTTGTTCAGCAGTTCCTGCCAGGGCACATCTAGAAGTTCACTGCCGTGGAATCTGTAACCTTCCAGCAATGGAATCACAAGATTTTCTTGTTAATTGAAGATTACGTACCTTGCGCTTTCAGATTTTTTTCAAAGCTATTCCTTAAGAATTTTGCACATGAAGAGAAAATTCTATGGAATCACTGAAGGAATGTCATTCAGGTGGTGTTACCTTCTGAAGTGTTTCAGACTTCGCTTTTTACTTCTCCAGGCAAAATTCCAGTCCCCCCTACCTTCATGACCTGTAACATTCCAGATGTTCCACATGTGGGACAAATTCATATTTGTCTCTCATATGCTTTGCCCGGTGAATTAGAAAGCAAAATGTTATAGGTTATAAAAGGAGACAAGTTTAATTTTCCTTACAGAACTGAAAATAAATTCCTGGTTTTTGGTTTGTTTTTTAAAGAATCTGTTATGCATTTACTAGACATCAGATTCATGGCTTTTGGAAGCCTTTTAAATTTGTCCTATAAATAACTCAATACAGTTTTGAACTGTCCTTTGTTCCACAAAGTCATCATCCTTTTGATTCTTTAGGAAATCTTTTTGGTAGCAACATTTTAGCTCATAAATTATTCCCCTTGAAAAGAATTTCATGTCATGGACTTTAGAGCCAGATCTGTTTGAGGACTTTGAATTGCAATTTCTGACTCTAAATAAAGAAGCCGCTTCAAGGGGTGTTTGCCATAGTTCAGACAATCGTGGTGTGAGACTAACAGTGGCATTTCAATAATTTGCCACTTTATATTCCAATACTTAAGTTATTTTTTGTTTAAATGTTGTGTGTACTTCTAACAGCTTCATTTGAAGGTACTGGTGGCAAGTGTTTGCTAAATGTTTATTATCTCTATGGAATAATTTTTAAACTGTGATATCTCTAATATGTTTTGCTGCTTTTTATGATCCTGGATATTATTGATCTGAAGTATCATGAGCTGTATTTATCTGTACCAGTTCAATAAACTGTGACCATCTGAAGTAACTGGCATTGAGAAAGAGAAGGGATTATTAATAAGAAATCATAGTTGGACTTACCCTTTTTTGGGGGAAAAAGATAAAAATAAATTAGTTGATGTAACCAAATAAAGTGACAACTCTGAGTCATATTCTTTAAAGTGCAGTGACTGATTATTACATGTAGATATGAGATTAAATGGATTTGAACACTTTTACAGCTAATAAAATCAAGAGAAACCAAATGGTCTTGAAAAAATATTTAGTGAATCTCAAATTATGGTTTTAAATAGGTTAAATGATGTAAGACTTGAGGAGAGTAAGTTATGAAGCTTAGTTGTATAAACAAGTTACCATTAGATAATGAATAACTGTCAGTCCCCTGACCTGTATAACCGTTCAGATATTTATTGCTTCTCCATAGCAAATACAAGAAAATTTACTTGTGTAGCAGGTTCTCAATATTTGATTGTAATGAAGTGAATTGAATTTAAGAATTGTGAATGAGAAAGGCAAAGAGAATACACCGACTTGAGCTCAAGGTAGGAATTAAAGGTTCTAATAAAATGTAAAATACAGACTTGGGGTTGGAACCAAGATTCTTCCCCTTTTGCACTGGCCCATGAATAAGATTGTTGATTCAGTAGCTGTTGATCCATTTTTTGTGACAGTGAAATCATGAATGTTGTAATGATTGTGGCATATTCCTGGTGGGATAAAGAAATCTGGAAAAATCAGCATAGTTGAGAGGTGATGTACTTTCCTCCTTGTACTCTGGAGTAACCTGTACATGAGGAGTCAGTACTTTTGTCACTGTGATTGAAATAGATCTTTAAGAGCGAAGCATTCCAAATGTGAAGGTACTTCTGGACAGGAGAACTTGGATTTGACAAAATAAATGGCACAGTCTGTTTATATGCTGAAATGTGGAGTTCATCAAGGAAGTTTGTCAATAGTCAAATGATTCCAGAATTTTGTAGAACATGTAACACACAACTGAAATGGATGAGGGCTGAACAGGGAGGCAAGAGGAGAGAGAAGAAGCTCGAACCACAGCTTTTACAGTAAGAGGAAGGGTCTCTTGCTGAATCACTTTATTGTTCCTGGGAGAGACATAAAGTAAGCTGACAAATATTGGCAGATCAAAGCCTGATATTCCTGTCAGTCGTCCAGCTGTGTGCCCTGTCCCCTGAGAAAAGAGCATTTCCATCTGTGTGGAATGCTTTGTACCCTCACCAGAAATTTTCCTGGCTGTTGTAGCCTGGCGAGGTTTATGAATAAACCTTGACTCTCAGATGCTGGAACATCTGCCTTGTCTGCATGTAATCACCTTGCTTTGGGTTTGCCTGGAAAGTGGTGAATGGATCTTAGACTTGCTTTTATAACTGTCCCATCAGTGTTATTCAAAGTGGAGTTGCTTGAGCAGCAGAGATCAATGTCCGCCAGAATGTGATACAGCTAATTGGCACACTTGTCCAAGACTTGGAAATTTAATTTGAAGACTTATCTCTGAATGAGGCAGAGGAGGCTTAAACTTGAAATGTTCTGGTATGGAGATGAACTAAACCCAGTCATCCTTCCTCATAACTTGTTGCAAATATTATATCCCATGATTCATCCAGTAAGAAACTCAATTTATGGATCCTGTATTGACTTCTGCAGCAGTTGAGAAATTCAATTATTTAGCTAATTCAAACATCTCTGTTTTGCCATTCTGTGATAGTGTCAGAACAATAAAGTTCATTAAAGCAACAAAGAAAGCTTTTTGAAAAGCGAACATAAGAATAAATGAAAAAGGTCTGGCAGACTGTGTGTGATTGGGTTTAAAGGACTGATTCTTTTGATAATAGGAATTTTTTAAGCATTGGATTGTTTTTTCCCTCTTTGCCCTTTGCCACCTTTTTACTCGGTAGCTGATAATAGCACCTTCCTTACGTGCCTTTGCAGCTTCATGGGTATTAACTTCCCAGACTGATAATTTAAAAATCCTTTTGTTTTCAGTTATCTCAGAAATGAAGTGCATGATTCTAGCTTGAGTTGCTTCTGTGAAGGTTTTTAGCTTACTGTCAGATGCAAGTTTCAAGTGAAAACTAACAGTGTAACATTTTTAAATAGAAAAGTGTATAACACAACCAGCTAAGCAACAGAACACAGATGTATTTATCTGTATTCCCGCTTTAAAATTCAGTTTAAAGAGGGTTTTTTGAGATACTTCTGTTCTACAAGTCACTCGTAATTCTGGTCAGGAGAACTCCATCACTCCTTCCTGAGCAGGGTTATTCCAGAAGTGCTCTCTTATTTTCAAGCCTGGCGAGTATCCAGTTGCAACTCAATGCCAGTAGAGATTTCAGGCATAAACTCATGAGAAATTTCTAGGGGTTTTTTCTAATATATGCAACAGCTTTGTGTGTTGGCTTATGTTCCTGCAGGTTTTTTTTTTTAGATGAGACTGGTAATGAAACACTTGTAAAACTTGAGAAATTTCTTTGAGGAGGATATTGGTGTGTGAAATGCCTTTACCAGTGGCATTTTTCTTTACTGCCTCAGGCACCTCTATGTTTATTTCTCTCATGGTTTGCATGCCACATACTGGAGAAGCTCCCTTAATGGGGAGAGGTAGGAAGAGGGAGTTGGCATCCTAGAGCAGTTTCTTTCCTTTTATTTTGTATTTCAGGAGACTTCTGGTTGCACAGTAATATGTGCTGGGCCCCTGTGTCACAGTAAAATTTTAGCTCTCATGTTACATATTTGTTCTGTGTTTTGGGTTTGGGTTTTTTTACGCTGGTTTGTCCTTGGTGCACCTGAGAAGTGGATTCCCCCTTCTTTAATAAACATTTTGTTATAGAAAAAAAGCAGATGAGATAGGATTGCATTGCCAATGGCTCATTGCACTGTGTGTAATTTTATTTCTGGTGGCAGAAGAAATCAGTGCATCAACACCTTTTACTTATGTGCATACAGGAACTTTTGTTTGTTTTCAAAACAAACAAACAGTGTCTCATTTTAGAGAAATAGGGAATTATAGAATGGCCTGGCTTGGAAGAGACTTTAAAGCTTATCTCATTCCACCCCCCTTCCATGGACAGGAACACCTTCCACTACACTCGGTTTCTCCCAGCCCTGTCCAACCTGGAAGGTAAAATGGAAAGATTGACTGTATTATAATTAAATACCAGCACTTCAACCTTTTACTTGCAGGATTCTGGGTTGTTATAAATCTCTGTGAAAGACTGAGTTGTTATTGGAGTAGTATTGGAGAGAGAGAAATAGAGTCTTATTTATAATAAAATGCAGTTATGCTTAATTACCTGCAGTGTAAAGAAAGATGATTTTTTTTGTGTGTGAGTTAGGAATACACTGAGGATTTTCAGGTGGAAACTAAATTCTCAGTAGCAAAAATCACTACTATGTTCTATAGATTTCAGTAGACAGCTAATTCAAGTTCTAATCCATATGTATTTTAAATGACAGAAAATATAGGTTTTCTTTAGTGCTTTTCTTTGCCTCACTTTTTCTCTTTCTCAGGGAATGCCAGTTTTTACCCTTCCCAGTTTTTTACCCCCCGTTCAACCCATGCTTTCCACTCCACCTCTTTTCATAATTATGCTCCATGTTTTCTACTTCCCAAACTACTGCAATGCTTCTGTATTCTTATTGCTGTGTGAGCTCTTGAATTCACTGAAGCAACGTAGAGGTTATGGTGGAATAAAGATATCAGTAATATTTAGCGTTTCCCAGAGAAGGGCTGATTAAATTCTACCAGTGAAAGCTGCAAAAATAGAGAATAGTAGCTGTTTGAATTGCTGTGATGTCACTTAGTGCTGATGGTAAAACAAGTACTGGTGTCAAGACTTATTTTCAATCAGAGAAGACTTTTAACAGGTTGTGGTTTGGCTTTTCCTGCCTCCAATAAGTTGTACTGACACAGTTCTTGTGGAATCTGTAAAGCAGAGGGAGATGCTCTTTGTAAATAATAGAGAAAAAACTTGCTGTATTTGGTACAAATCAGAGAATACCTTTCTAATGTATTCTCCAGTTCTTACGCAGACAGCTGCAACCTCATCTCATTCTCCAAAAATAGTCAGCTTCAGTCCATATATAAAACTTCTGTACTTCAGAATTACGTAGTTGTGCACACTGAGCTGTGCTTGTGTAGGAAAATTATCCAGATCTGAAAGTAACTTGTCATCTTGTAGAAATTCTGCCTCTAAACCACCCAGGAGTCAGGATCTTTGGGGAAGTATAATGCCATGCACACTATATGTGCATTCCTACCTTGGATTTGGGATCCTAACATCAACTCCAGAGTTCTGCTGATCATGTCTAATTTCTTTTCTCTTAATTCAGTTTCTATACATCACAGTGCTAATTTATTGCTTCTTTGTTTATTTTAGTGAACCTTAAAAATGCAGAGGTTAACATTGCCTAAAAATCTCCTTCTAGATGGAACTAATAAGGATTCTGACTGTCAGTTCTTTTTTGTTCTTAATTCAGTGCCATGTAAATTCAAGGTAACCACGGAAACTAAGATCTTGCTATCCTTATATACTTTGCAGAGTGCTTTCTGGAAATAGTATTCTCCAATCTGTCATGATCAGTATTATCTGAGAACACAATAAAAGGAAATAATCTCAACACAGGTAAGAAGCAAGAAGGCAGGATCATCTTAATGTGAAAGGAATACAGTGCTCAATTTTCTTACAGACTTAGTGGGGACATTGTGAAATTTCTAAACTGGAAAAAAAAAAGTTAAATACTACATGGTAAAATATGGTGTGTCACAAATTGGGCCTTTTTAAGTAGTACCACAAGTGCCTATAGACACAAATAAGAACATGGTTCATTAGGGGTCAGTTTTATCTCTAAATTGATACATTGGTGAACAAGCACTTCGTCGTCACAGACTTCACACATGTGATCCAAGAGGAGCAGATACTTTGATTTTCTCCTCCGATAAGGGGCTGTAGAACAGAATCTCCTTGCAGTCTCTCCTGACTTTGTACAGGGTTACGGTTTTGCAATGGTCACACTTGCTCTCCGTTGCTGCCTGAATCAAGTGGTGCTGACTGCACATCCCTGGGATGCTTTGTGGTTACAGCAGCCACGGGGTCCTCTGGACAGATGGGTGTTATAGGCGTGTTCTCAATGGAGGAACATTCTTCAATATATTAACTTTAATATTTAAATATATGAGTCACAGACATAAGGGGAGTGTACTCATGCTTAGATATCGATCTAAATTTAGATTCTACCTAATAAGTAATGCCAAACCAGTGGTAAATTTGATTTTCATTTCTTTTTGGGGGGAGTATTCAATTAACAAATAGAAGACTAAATCTTTAAGTAATTTTAGAAATAAGCCGTTTCTTTTCCATAATATTATTCCTGAAAGACAAGAGGGGTTTTTTTCATGGTACTTCACTACCTCTGTGGTGGAAGCAATACTACCTGGACAAACTGATTTCGAGGGTTTGGCATTTAGATCTCCGTCTCCATGTAGTTAACAGATATGTGCTGTACCATCTCTAAAATTAATTAGAAATCCTATGAGAATATGTAGAAAATGTTTCAAAAGAAACCAAAAATAATGACAAGCCAAGTCAGATTTTTCATTTGTAGCTTGTATTCTTTCACTTGCAGAAAACTGAAAACCATCAAAGGCAAACATGAGATTAATATGGAGCGATGTATTGAAGGAAAATAATCACAAAACCTTTAATGATGTTTTTTGACAACTCCCTAATTTTTGCAAGTTCTTGGTAAAAGCTGCATCAAAAGTGCTGAGAGCCCTGGCTCTCACCTGAGAATGTCACAAAATATGTTACCTGTGATTATTGAGAAGAAATGATAACTTTAAAAACATAGATCGAGATACTTTTGGGTTTTGGTTCTTCTTAAACTTGCAGCATGTGGTAGAATCACAGCTGCTGGTACTGCCATTCATATCCTATTGCATCCATTGTCCAACAGACGTAAAGAATAAACAGGCAAAAATACTTGTATTTGAAAAAAAACCAAAACAGAGCCAATACAATCCAGTGATTCAGTTCATTCTTTGTGTCTATATATGCCAATCAATGTCTTAAATACATAGAACATGAAGGTTTTAGTCTCTCACTATAAAGTTCCTTCACTTCATTTAAAAATAAAAATAAGGAGTTGGAAAGGGTTTATGAAGTTAATTTCCCATGTGGAACTGTTATAAATTATGATAGCAGTAAGTAGGAAACACATTTTTTCAGTCATGTAATATTAATAAAAGGCCACCATCTCTCACCTTCCAGAGTCTTGCTGGCTTTGTTCATGTTTAATAGATATGTTTGCACTGTTTGATGTCTTCATTTGCATCTGAAGTTGCAAAGGAAGAGCAGCCTTCAGTAGTGTGCGGTGATCTTCTTTGACCAACAAACCAGGGACCAAAGAAATAATCTGAGAACTAAAGTCACAACTAAATGGTCAGTAAGATATGACTTGCTTAATTAACTTCTGAACGAATTGCTGTTGTCCAGTTAGAGTCCCTGAGGGACTGGGAGTATTCTTTGACAGAAGACTTAATATGAACCAGCAGTGTGCCCACGTGGCTGAGGACCAATGGCATCCTGGCCTGTATCAGGAACCGTGTGGCCAGTCGGACTAGGGAAGTTATTCTTCCCCTGTACTCAGCACTGGTTAGACACATCTTGAGTACTGTGTGCAGTTCTGGTCTCCCCAGTTTAAGAAGGATGTTGAGCTGCTTGAGAGGGTTGAGAGAAGGGTGACAAGGATGGTGAAAGGACTGGAAGACAAGCCCTATGGGGGAGCGACTGCAGGAGCTGAGACTGTTCAGCCTGGAGAAGAGGAGGCTCGGAGGTGACCTGATTGCTGTTTACAACTACCTGAGGGGAGGTTGCAGTCGGGTGGGTGTGAATCTCTTCTCTCAGGCTGATGGCACCAGAACAAGAGGACATGGCCTTAAACTATGCGAGGGGAGATTTAGGCTGGATGTTAGGAAGGGCTTTTTCCCAGAGAGAGTGATTCCTCATTGGAATGCTCTGCCCAGGAAAATGGTGGAGTCGCCATCCGTGGAGGTGTTTAAGAAAAGACTGGATGAGGAACTTGGTGACATGGTCCAGATAATGGGATGTTGGGATGGGGAGTTAGGATAAAAAAAAAAAAAAAAGATAAAATAACCCTGAGATTGGCTCAGATGGTTAAAGCATGGTGATCCTAACACCAAGGTTGTGGGTTCTGTCCCGGTATGGGCATTCACTTAAGGGTTGGACTAGAAGATCCTTGTAGTTCCCTTCCAACTCAGAATATTCTGTGATTGTGTGAAATGGGGTAGGACACTACAGCCCACAACAAACTGCACAACCACACTTGGTAGTGAACTCAAACCTGTACTCACAGTGGTGAGTGTGTGGGATTTGGCCCAACATTGGAATCTATTTCAATACCTATAAATAGGTTTGGACAACAAGGGTGGGAAAGGGTTCGGAGAGTCAATCCTATGAGGAACAGCTGAGGGAGCTGGGGGAGCTCACCCTGGAGAAAAGGAGGCTCAGGGGGGACCTTCTGACTCTGTGCACCTTCCTGACAGGAGCAGGGAGCTGGGGTGGGGTGGGGCTCTTCACCCAGGGAAAAAGTGACAGGGTAAGAGATAGAAAAATCACCTAGTTAGCCCTGGTCAGTGGAAGTATTGGTTTCTTGTTTTCCCCCATAAATGTCTGAAGCAATTACAAAGCAGCTCTGATGTATTTTAAGCACAGGAAATGAAAAGACACATCGTGAAATCGGGATTGTGTGATTGTGGTTGACACACACACAGTATTCTGTTGCAGTTAGGGTCCTTAAGGTTTATTAGTTCATTATCTAAAGGCCAATTAATGTCTTGTAGGATATGTCGGGTAATTTGGATGCCAGTAGTTTTTCTTGATGCGTTTTTTAGTAAGTTATTTTTGCTGTATTTCTGCACATGTTCCGTGTGACCTGTTGGTCAGGAGTGGATACGTGAATGTATGATGGGTTTAGACTTGTCATATAAGACTCTAAGCTTGAGACAGAAATGTGGCAGTGCCTACCCTATTAGAGCAAGGGATCCATATTGATTTTGGGAAGGCATTCCATATTTATTTCAAAACTGCAGGCAGGAATTCTGTGTTTTCTTTGAAGAGGAACTCATAAGTGGTATCATAAGATCAGAAGTGGTATCTTTATTCTTAAATGGCTGATAAAAGATAAAATCTTGACCTTTTAAACCAGACTTTATAGTCAGCTTAGTCGATTTATTTTCGCATTTTAATGTATCAGAAATAAGTCATGACAACATTCTTTGAAATAACAAGCAAAGTGGAAACTCTGGAACTGTTTCCTGTGTTTTTTCAAGTTATATTGACAAACCAGACTCCACACATACTTGTGGTATAGAAAAATACCAAATCATTATTGCGCGTTTACTCCCGGAGTTGTACTTCCCTTTTTATTACGCATAAAGTTCTGGCATTTCAATCTGAATTTTAAAAAAAAGAAAAGAAAAAAAGTAGTTCAAATACATATGTCTAAGTAATAAATATTTTTTATGTCTAAGTAATGAGTATTCCTTATGTAAATTTCTGTTAAGGTATGAATTGTTAGATAGATGTGAGGCTTTCTGCATCTATTTGCCATTGGGTTTTGTCAATTAAGAATGATGATTTTGAGATAAGACATGATGTATTATGTAGGAAACATCATTTACATGATTCTGAAACAGAAGAAGTGTCAAACAAGCCTTTTTGTTGATTAATAAATCATGTTTGTTATCAGTATTTCAATAATACTTGAAATCATCATTCATGTAGAGAAGACATCAGATAAGTCCATTTTAAATGGCAGGTTTAAACGTGTCTACATTTTTAGCCAAACTATTACATTTTTTGCATTCCCCCATGTCAGATTCCCATTGCTGGGTCAAACTGAAATACATAAACCACATCATTTTACAGGCCTGGAGAGAAAGTGGTACAGTGTCCTAAAGTGAAGTTCCCTGACAGCCGGCCTAACTTTTCCTTTGTGGAATGGGTTGTCCTGTGTCATCCTGACCTTTGGTGACATGTGGTGTGGTTAGAGATGGTGTCCCAGACACAAGTGTACAATTTCAAGTGGCAGCACTAGTGTTCTGCAGCTAACAGAGATCTGGAAAGGTTTTGTCAGAGTGTTGTGTGTGTTTCCCTGCAGGCAGATAATGGGGGATATAAGAAATACATTGCACAAAACAACAGACACTATTAAAATAATGCTGATAAGATGAAATTATTTAGTTACATGTCAGAAGACACAGGGCATGGACAGCTACCTCGTACCAGTCCTTTCAGCTCTTTGCTGCGTAATCTCTTACATCCAGCCTGCCTTGCCTGGTATCTCTACCAGTCAGGAAAAGTCTCTTCTTGTGTGTCAAGGATCCGACACTTTTACTGGATTTGTTTTGTAACATAAAATTTCATGCTGCTCGCTTCGTCATAAAAGGGAGACTTGGAGCACCCAGGTATCCAGTAAATCCTTGTGAGTGGAACCAGAGGCCTCAGCATTCCAGGCATCTTTTGCTGCTTCTGTCTGACCTGTAATTTTTGTTCTTGCCTCCACACTCTGGCAGGATCCAAGAAATACCCCAATGATGATGCTTGCACAGCTTCAATCTTCTTTCTTATTCTAGTGCTTTCCTGCCAGGCTCAGTGCTTGCAGGAGTTCTCGCTATGCTTAGGACAGGAAAGCAAAAAGTTGAGAAAGATTTCTACAAAGTACTAAAAATTTGAGTGTAGAGAGTCCAACATATCCCAGAGATAAGGGATATTGCCTAGGAGTTATAAACCAAAGGATCTAAAGGAAAAACAACTTTAAAAGTGTTTTCAGTGGTTAAAAAACGTGGGTTTCTGTGTGAGAATTAAAAGCAGCATAGAATGAGTGAGAGAGGAGGTGCTGCAGTGAGCCCTGGGACTGACACAGATCCCCTGGAAGCCATAATGAGGTACCAGAGCTCCAGGAGCAGATGATAAACTGTAAAGTGGAATATTAACTTCCAGGGATTTGAATAGCATCAGACTGAGTGAATAATGAGGCATTTGAGTTACAAGTGAATGGCTCATGTTTGAGCCAAGCCCTGTGAGTTCCAATAAAACGTGTAGTTAAATTTGATCTCTCCACTTAAAAAAGGGGAATAAGGAGGAAAAAAACAGCTAAAACCACCAAACCGCCAGACAAGGAAATCATCAAAAGTTCCTTCTGTAGGTGAAGAAAAACAACCATTTTCATAGGATTCTATATCTGTACCATCCTGCCTAGGAGAGGAAGCATAAAATTGCGGCTGGAACTCTTTTTTTATTTCTTTTTTTTTTTTTTAATGCAGCAGCTAAACATATTCATTTGAAGATTTAAAAACAAACAACTTTCTTAACTGCTCATTCCATAAAGTTATCCTTACATTTTCTCTCTTTTGATGGTTAGTTTTCACTGGGTTAAACTCTCCTGTGGATTTCCTCGGTCTGTGGTTTGTCACAGTAGACCACTGTGCTTCCTTTGGAGCCATTTCACCATCCTAATTAAATTTGTGGTTAGTCTTATTTAGCTATTATTTGCTTCATAGAATCAAACATTTGAGAGTTTGGTGTCTGCTCTTGAGCATACTAAAAGTAACTGCTTTAATTAAGCAAAAAATGAAGTTATTCGTGTGGTTTGAAGTGCAAACATTATTACCAGCTTCACCAGTAACTTCTTTTTTTAATAGAGAGGTATAACTTATACAGTTAAAGTTTAATTTTCAATTGCAAAGTTTTATAAAGGAGACCTTTACAGTTGAAGTGTTTCTGGGTGATGATTGCTAAGCTTTTAAAATGTAAAAGTAAATTTTATATATTTTTTTTTAATTGAAGTTGATTTTTGCTTTGAAGGAGATGTCTGTTTTCTTATGAGCTTTTTGGGTTTCTTCCAGCCCTTGGAGTTTCATTTCAGGAATTTTTTTTTTCTAACACTGATTTCATACCTATCTAAAATTTTCTGAAGAGATATTTCAAAAAACCTTATTGTCTTAAAACACTTATAAACTGATTATTTGAGAGGTATTTCACAGACATGCCTTGAGGCTCAACTGTGTGCATGCAGGTGATAGTCTGTGCTGGGAACAGCTTGCAGTTGGAATAATGTTTTTTTATGGAAACAACGAAGAAATCCATATTACTATTAGAAAACCATAGCAGTGTTAATTTAATTTAAGGGATGGAAAGAAACATGCTCTGCAGTTACTGAAAAGACCTGTTTATTAATAAAGCTCACTGAAAGGTTATATAGTATTTATCCATCCCTAGTGTATGATTTATGTGTTTCTTGTGCTTCTCTTTATTTTTAAGTGATAATGAGACTCAAGCAAATCTGTGAAGACCTAAAATAATGGCACTAATCATGACAAAACAATAAAAGAGGCTGGATGAAATCATTGACAAAGTGTTGGATGGCAAACGAAGAGCAAGATACCTGTAACTGATATAATATATGAATGATATGATCTAGATGTTAGATGTAGGTTTGGTTGGATTATAAATTGGACTGGATGATCTTCAAGGTCTTTTCTGACCTTATCAATACTGTGATACTGTAACTATATCAAGCAGTTATAGGCAAATAAGGTCCACAGCAGTCACTTCAATAGATGGAGCAAAACATGGAGATTAAGAAACATTTAAATGAAGTATTTAAATATGTAAATCATGTTTAACATAAATGGCTGTGGCTACCTGTGTGGGAGTTTGTTTGCCTTAAAACACACAATAGGCTCCAAGTAACTAGCAGAGCCAAGAGTAAGGGAATACATTGTGTTCCTGGAAGATGAGGGTTCACCAGCAGCTCCTGTCCTGGGTGGAGATCCCTGGAACTACACCCATAAGGATCTGTGGCTAATGGGAGCAGAGGGCCTTGCAAAAGGGTCCTACTGGTTTCCATTTTCCAAGGGCTTTAGCAAACCATGACAGGTTCAATTCCCTGCTCCATGCCCCAGCCCCAGTGCTGAGCTGTTGGGCTGTAGTTTGTTTTGCAGTCCTTAACATCTGGCTTTTATCAGGAATTCAACAGAGATATTTTAGCAATAGAAATAAATCATGGTAACTGTTTAATTTGGATAAATTGATACTGTCTGTAGGATAATTCACTTCCATTGAATTTCTATTGAAATCACTGGTACCCTAAGTACACATGTCGGTAGAAAGACCTCTGCATCACTTGAATCTCCTTCAAGATTTCCTGGAAGAGGGGCCTCTTTCCTCTTCGAATGAAAACAGCACCTTGGGAAGAGCAAGGGGTCTGTTTGGCCCTCAAAAAGTGTTTCTACAAGGGCTCTTAGCACAAGACATGATCTGCATAAACAACAAGAATAAAAACATTCTGGGAATTGAAGCACACTGCAGGAAAAGATTTTTAGCCCAAAGTAAGAAAATACAGAAATAAAATCAAATACTTTTGTACACTTAGTACTGTTTGTAAATCCAGAGTTGTCCATGTGTTGCCAGATGTTTAATTTATCATGTCAGCTCTTGACATCTTTCTGATAAGTATGGAAGATAAACCTATCACATTGTTGCTCTTTAACTGCAGTTGCATTTTCAGCATAGGATACACTGAAATAATAGATTGCTTAGCAAAATAAATATATGAAAACGGTGTTTAGGATTTTTGTGCAAGCAGTAATTAGAGTACTGCTTGTCAGTTTGAGAGCATTGTGAAATATTGTGGCATATTGTGACTTTATTTTCACAGAATCTGTTACATACCTGTCACGTTAATTCAACTAGAAAGCATTCTTTATGACAATTCATATAATATCATAAAGGCAGCCAGTCATGTTTGTTACTGAATCATTGCATGTCTCAATGTTGAAATTAAATTGGAAAAGAAAAAGACAACGCCAGAATATTAAGCTCAGTATAAAATGCATTTTAAAGGATCTGGATTTTCTTTTGCCATTCCTCTTGCAGTCTTTAGGTGCAAACTTGCTTAAATTAGATTTATCTACAGGAATTAGTGTTTTGTTTAGCATTGATAGAAGTGATACCATAACCAGGAACCAAACACTCAACACTGATGAAGAATTGTAAAACTTTTATTCTTGTTCAGTAGCTACAGGGCAAGATGCATTTTTACCTTTATTCAGTGACTCTGACACACACTATTAATTTTTTCTTTATTGACCAAAGCAGACTCTTGGGTGTTCTCCCATAACTAGATGTATGGTTTTCACGTACCTGCTTTAACCTCCCTCCTAAGCAGCTGGGTGGACCCTTGCAACTCCTCTTCTTGGAAATGATTTAACAAGGTTTCAAACCCAGTCTTATTTTCCTTATGAACTTCAGGCTTACATGTATGAGAATAAATGATCCTTTATTTCTTGGTTTGGTCAGCCTTGTCAAGTTGAGTGTCTGGATTTTGATGTTTAAGTGGTGAGACATTTTAGGCTTTGATTGTTTGGGGCATTTGGATTTAGTTGAGGTTTTAACTTTCTCAGTCACTGCTTGGAGCGAATCCAGTTTGTGTGTGATTAATGTTTCAAGTTTATGTATCTTGATATTAAATAGGATTGAGTCTTACCTGTGCATCTTATTTGTTTTCATAATTTAGAGTTGTTTTTAGCAATCTGTACATTGCTCAAATAGCACCAGGTGTCAGCTCAAGCATTTTTACTGGGGCATATCTACGTATATCATCTTATCTCCCAGGGCAGGGACAATAGAAGGTTTTATAACATTTCTGTGAAGTGAGTGTTTTGAAAAGGGGGGCTTGCAATCTCTTATGCTGCTTTTAAAAAGTTATTTGACTTTGTTGTGTCCTAACAACATACTGGAGTTGAATTACCTGGATTTAGATAAGGCTGGTGCTGCGGGACAACCTTCTCACAGTTACATTATTTCACTGTATACTGCGGTTTTAATTAATACTGTTTAGTGAAGCATCCCTCTACTGATTTGTTTTTATTAACATGTCCAGGAACAGTGATAGTCAATATCATTAAATACTTTTATCCTTCTTGGGTAGAAGTAACAGTGTAGATATTAACTGAAGAAATAAAAAGGTTTTATGAAACATTGGTATATAGATGTCTATATACTTGTCTGGTTTTATTCCTTTGTGAAATGGGGAAGGTTTTTTCTAATAATGTTTACCACGACCTGAAGTGTTTTATATGCCAGTTCAAAACAGAAGTTGTTAATAATAGTGATAGGATCTACTAAAAGGAGCAATAGCTCACCTGAAGGTAGTTTACTGTTCATGATTTTCTTCTTTGATCTCTCTCTCAAGGAGCTGAGCATGTTGGAGATTCCCAGTTTTACTTTAATCTTGAGAAGTCTTGCCAACATTGTCAACTGTAGCAAGACATGGACTCCTGGTCCTCATTCTGTATTTATTATCAAGGGACATGAGCTGATCTAAATCATATATTAATTAACAAGGGGAGACTTGGGGAAATGGGAGTAGGTTAGAATTATTTCCTAGATTAAAACACTCTAAAAATATTTTGTTTGCACGTGCTGTTTGCTGTGCTGTGGATGGTGAGCATATGCACCACATTTCAATTGGACAGAATACAATCTTGGTTAAAAGATTCAGGAGAAGAACTCAAAAGCTAGGACCTGTATTTTGGATTCAAATATTCTGATTTTTCTCTGATTTATATACTTAAGAGCCTTTTGTTGTTGTTATTGTTGGCCAGTGGGCAATTGTGTGAGATGGGGGATGAGTAGCTGGAGAGTGGAGAAATGGAGAGAGAGATTAAGGAGTAATGATTGACAGAAAACTCCATATGAGCCAGCAGTGTGCCCAGGTG
>WEKX01001350.1:80286-94460 GCA_013390025.1 Pitta sordida
CTTGATGATCTCCAAGGTCTCTTCCAACCTTGCTAATACTGTGATACTGTGATAATGACTGCTGACTTTTGTCCCTAAAGTGTGACAGTGCAGGTAAAGCTTTCTTAGAGAAGAAATTTTTATACACCACTGTGGTGGGATAGAAAAACCCATGAGGTTCTGTGTGCTTGCCAGTTGGTGTGGAGGGGCACGGCCAGTGATGTGACTTTACACACTAGGGCTAGAAATTATACCATTGTGCAGTCGCTCCTGGAAAGGAAACAATGAATAACTCGGCATTATAGGTGATGCTTCTTCCCCAACTCTGAAACAAAAGTTTTAAACTTGATGGAAAAAAATTGCGTTTCAACCCTCACTATTTTCTGTACTTGACAGCTCTCATTGTTACCAGGGGTCCCCATTTCATGTGTTTTATAAATATTTCAAATCAGGGTCCCTTAAACAAAGATATTATGATGCCATCATTTCACAGAAAAATGTCATTGGTGACAGGTAATTTTAAAATGTTCCAAACAGGTTTGTTTTTTCTTTATATTTTTCTTATTTTTCAGTGTTCCTGAGTCTTCTCTGATTCTTTTCACACTTCTGTCTTTACAGTGAGATTTCATAAAAATTGTGGCAATAGAAATGCATATTAAGAAACTCCTGAAGTATAAGCATTAAATGAAATAAAGTGCTTGAGTATTTTACTGTGATTTTTTTCCATGTAATCTACTACTTTCCTGTACTTTACTACTTTTTTCCAATTGATGGTAAATTCTTGGTATGTTAGCGAAAGAGTGGAAATAAATTCCCTGGCCATAAGAATGTTAACTATCTCAATTTAGTGCTAGGTCTCACAAGATGGATATCTTGCAGTGAAAAGTAAACGGGTTCAAAGTAGGAGGCTTTAATTTACCTTTTAATTTTCTAGGAGATTTGACTTGTGACAAATGGAATACTCTCATTTTTCATAAGTTAAGTATGTAATTAGAACAATTTCACACATCTTTATTTTTGATTTTCAAGAAGCTCTGGTTTTGTTGTGTAACTAATGGCAGACTGTAGAAGGATTATGGTGGATTAATTTGCAACAGCTGTTGTAACAACTTCCTAATAGTTCCTAAGTATAAAGGTAGGACCTGTTTATCTCTTTTTAATTGTGTAAAGTACATATCAGCTGCTAATAAATCTGTGATGTCTAGCTATGCATGCAAGATGCTTCAGATAAAAATTGCCTTTCATAATTAACTAGCTCTCGGCTACAGATGATTTTGACCCACCTTCTACAGAAAATAAAAAGATTGTATGTTTACTACTATAATTTTCTTTCACATTAGAACACAAATTTTGGTAAGAGTTTGACACAAAGATTTTCCAGAGCACTTCTTGCGTGTGTATTTGTAGTTAAAGGGAATGAAGAACAACAAGCTGTGTAGTGACGTATGGAAGCAAACAGTTACTGGAGTTGAAAGCTGGGATTACTGGACTTGCAGCAATCACAGAATTGTCATAGAATTATTTGGGTTGGAAGGGACCTGAAAGCTCATCCAGTCCCATCCTCTGTCATGGGCAGGGACACCTTCCACTATCCCATGTTGCTGCAAGCTCCATCCAACCTGACCTTGGACACTTCCAGGGATGGGGCAACCACAGCTTCTCTGGGCAACCTGTGCCAGGGCCTCACCACTCTTAAAGGGAACAATTTCTCCCCAATATCCCATCTAACCCTATTCTCTGTCAGTGTGAAGCCATTCCCTCTTGTTCTGTCACTCCAGGCCCTTGGGAATAGTACCTTTCCATGCTTCCTGAAAGCTCCTTCAGGCACTGGAGGCCACAATTGGGTCACCCCAAAGCTTTTCTGCTCCAGGCTGAACAGTCTCAATTCTCTCAGCCTTTTATCTGAAAAGTTAATTGGCTCTGCTGCCATCAGTCATTGACCACATGTAGTATCCCTTTCCTAAATTTATAAAGACACATTTCAAAAAATTAGATTATTTTATCCTTACGATTTCTCATCTGCAGCTCTATTCAAAAAAGGTGTTCTAGACTTTGGTAGCTCTAATCTTAGAAAGCTCTTCTAATTTCCAACCTAAATCCATGAAGTTCTCTCCTTGAAATCCATCAGTTTGTATTACAATTTTAGGAAAACTGTTCTTTTAATAGTTTCAGTTGTTCCTTCCCTTTCATCCTCTCTACCCGACAACATGTGAAGACTGCACTTGTATCAGGCCAGAGTTTTGACAACATCCTCTGCAGATGTTCCCCCAGAGCCCTGGGGACCAGTCTCCTTTGCCTGGTGTTTGGGGAGGATTTCTCGGTGCTGGTTGTCCAGGCTGGCCCAGGGGAGGAGGAAACCTCCACCAGGAGCAAGCTCAAAGGGGCTGAGCTCTGGCTGCTCCTTATTAGCTGTTCTGTCAACAACAGTAATAAGAAAAGGACCTACAAAAGACATAAGATTTACCAAACATCGTCTCGTCTGACTGGCAGAACCCACAAACAATGTGAATGTACCTATCAGTCAATCATTTCCGTTTAATGTCCGTGTCAATGCAGGAACAAATCAAGGTCATATTCTATTTGTCTTGTCTAGTCAAAAAGGTGTTTTGGTAGTACACATTTCCATAGGATTATTTCCAATACCTCTAGTGAATATACATTGTTTTTAGCATTAGCACATTTTGTTTGCTGCAATTATGGTTTGCAGCAATAAGGGCATCTAGTGCATCCACATCCCTCTTCTCCACAATAATTTCTGATTGACAGATCTTTGGTGTAGCATTGCAGGTTTTTTTCTTATTTATTACTTGGGTCATCTTAACGTTGATAATTATGGCTTTCATTCCCATTCATATCCCGTGATAATCCAGTTCATTTGGCATGATACCTCCTTTCTACTCCTTATTGACAGTGGTCCTTTGTTCTAGTAAAACCTGTTCCTTGTGCTAAGGTAAGACAATGAAAATACTAAAAAATCTTGATTTCAGAATAAAATTTATTCTTTCCTTTCAGGGGATAGTTAAGAATTAATTTGACATTTTTCATCCTAGTCAACATTAAAAACTGACTTTTCCCCAACTTTTTGTCTATTTCGAGCTAAATGTAAAATAGTGTAATACGTAAGGCATGCAACTTTCAAGTCATGAGTCAGAATAACAGAAACCTTATTTTCTTGTGTTACTACCATACTTTATGAACATAGATGTCATATTTAGAGAAGTTTCACTTCCTTTCTTCTGGAAATCAACCTTGAAAAATGTTAATGCTCCAATTTGAATAAGAATACAGAAAAACTGTCAGCTGCTTAAACACAGTGCCCTGCAAGCACTAAAAGTTAAGTTCAAAGAACATTGCAGCAAGTTCATTCACACTAGGTTTGTGCACCCTGAATATGTATTTTGCTTATTTGCCACTGCTCTTCACTGTAATATTGAGAGTGACAGAATTACATGTTGGATACAGCTGATGAAAAAGAAAATGCAAAGGGAAATTTGAAAATAATGGGGGAAAAGAGATTTCTGTCTTCAGGACTGTCTTTGATGACAATGTTATCTGTCTCTTCAGCCTTTCCTCTGTTAGAAATAGTGCAGTGCAGACCTTTGGTTCTGATGGTAGGCAATGCAATACTTGGTGGTTGTATGTTTGGGGGTTGTATTTTTTTTCTTGTTGTCATTGTTTAAAGGTCTGTTTCAGGTTTGTCTATGTCTCATCTCCCCTAAACAAATTCATTTTGTCCCTCCAAGAAACGCAACTTTCAGATCTGTAACTGCGGGAAACTTTCAGAATGGCTGTTTAAATATAGAAATTTTGTGCAAAGTTCCCGTTGATGGGAGCAGTTGTGTGGTCCTTTGCCAAGCTCTGTTGATCTGTCTGTCCTCTGTAATTGAGTGAGGTGCAGGTTAGAGAGTAAATATTGGCAAGTGACCCAGCTGATACAGAGTGATTGATGATTTGGTTGCAATTACAAGTAGATTTTTCTCATCTTTTGTAGAGTATTTGGTAACATCAGCTCATGGCTTTTGATTGGACTTCTAGAAAAACAATCTTTAATGCAGGAAAGGGGCAAAAGGTTCTGCAAACAGTTTCCCTTCAGTTGCATTAGATTTCTAAATCAATTAACCCTATAGGATTGACAACTTATCAATCAATTTATTAATTCAATTCTAAAATCTTTTTTTTAGTACTTGATAACTCCGTTGGTTTATGATGTAAATATAATTAGCTTTTTACTAAATGAACAATTGACCTTCAATACAACATTGTAATTTCAGATAATATTTTCAAGTTCATGGCAACTCTATTCATCACCATTGCAACCTACAGCTAAACGATTTCCCCTCTAGTCATATTAATGTGGTTTTCTACTTAAATGTCCCACTGTAACCTAGTACTAATTAACACATACATGTAAAAGTGTATTCTGTATTTTCAGTGCTTGGACCTCTTGCTGTTTCTCAGACATCTGTATGAAAATCCCTTAAAGCCAGTAGAACGTGGGTGTGTTGAGGGTTTAGTTTGTCTTCATTCTTTCTTGATGATCCCTGAACTTCAGCATACACTTTCAGCTTTGCAATACAAGTGTCATGTAAGCATGAACTATATCTAGAAATTTATGTGCTCTATGCTGATCCTCTCCCTGAAAATTGTGTTACTACAGAGCTAAAACTTACACATTTTCTGACTGTAATTCACTTATTCTGTCAATATTGAAGTGGGTAGTGCAACTTATTTTGTGTGTGTACTCTCCCAATGTGTAAAAAGGGGTCTATGATTAAGCACTCAAGCAAGATGTAACAGTGAATTACCTCATTTAAAATGAAGTGATGTAGTGTCTACATCACAAGGGTTGTGAGAGTGTGTTGAATGGTCACAGTATCACAGTGTTGGCAAGGTTGGAAGAGACCTTGGAGATCATCAAGTCCAACCTGTAACCCAACACCGACCCATTGTCTAAACCATGGCACTACCCACAGGACCATCCAGTCCAACTCCCCACCTACTAGACCATGACTGTACAGTTTCCTGAGTTGTTCTCTTATGTCATCCTGTGCAGAACCCACACCAAACAGTCTGAATGTGAGATGGAGGATCTCTAGCCTGAAATCTTAGTAATTCAGTTCTGAATTAATAAACTTGCTTCAGAAGGCATGTTGGATCTTGATAAACCAAACGAAAAATGTGTAAGTGGAAATTAAATCAGGCAAAATCCAGCCAATTTTCCCTTCTCCATTCCTGAGAAAACTCAGCTGTCTTTCTTGAGTCTTTATCACTTTATCTACATTTCTCATCAGAAGTTGTATAATGTAATGACATGTCTGCTCATGACAAACACTGTCCTGGGCTTTGGAAAAATTTAGTTAATCACTGGGAGAAAGAAAAAAAAATTGTTCAAACCTGTGACTAAATGAAGATTCAGCCTTTTAATCACATCTTGGATTTTATTTTTTTTTAATCTTGAGGACTGAATCCCCAGGCTGTAGTTCAATCCCGATTTCTAGGACTTTCTGAGGACCTGTGACTTTCATTGACTTCTTATAGTGATGTGGCTTTTAAAAGGTGTGAATTTTGTAGATTTATGTCTGTAATAAGTTCATAAAGTATGATAGGGTAGAAGAAAAAGGGAAAAAAAGAAAGTAAACACAGTAACAGAGTACAAGTTCTCTCTTGGATATAAATCTTTTGAAAGGTTTTCAAATGAGGGGAGTTGCTGAGATGCATTTGGTATTGATGGTTAAGGGTACTGTCTGCCAGGTTAGTGCTTCATATTTCACTGTGGAAATGCACTAGTTCTTGATTTGAGGAAACGATGCAGGATCACATCAGTTACTGTAAAAGTTGTGTTTGTCATTTATGAAAAATTTATCAGACTTACTTTCTTCAAAGCAGAGATTTGAAACTTCTGCCTCTGATAGAGGAAAGTTTCTTTGTTTAGATGGAATTTTGCATCAGTCTAGAGACACACATACTGCAGCCAGCGGATGTGTAGTTCCTCATCCCAACAAACCATATAGAGCATTTCAGCAACAAACACAGGCTGATACATCAGGAACTGTATTGACTGCACAAGGGGAAATGGCTTCAAACTGAGAAAAAGAGAGGGTTTAGATTGGATATTGGGAAGACATCCTTCCCCGTAAGAGTGGTGAGGCCCTGGCACAGGTTGCCCAGAGAAGCTGTGGCTGCCCCGGATCCCTGGAAGTGTCCAAGGCCAGGTTGGACGGGGCTTAGAGCAATGTGGGATAGTGGTAAATGTCCTTGCTTATGGCAAGGGATTGGAATGAAATTATCTTTAATATCCCTTTCAACTCAAACCTTTCCATTATTCTATAAATGGAAAGTTTTAAAAGTCCTGTTGTCTAGCAAGTCTTCACAGTTTGAAAATAAGGAACAGCTCAATGACTCAGCTATCCTGGGGTGAACGTTACCAAAGTAATACTCATACCTCAAAAATCGTGGATTATGGATCTTCTGGGGGTCCCACGAATTGCCTAATCCATGAATGCTATTTATGGGGGGAAAAACACAAATAGATGAATACAGAAGTGTGAATGAGTGAGGTACGACTGTATTAGATTTCTAAAGGAATCTTATTAACTTTGAAATTTAGCAAAACCAGCTTCTTTTCAATCTTACAGAAGCTTATCAAGCTGAGCACCTCAGACTTCTGAGTTTCACTGTCTGTTGTTTTTTTGTCAGAAGAGCATTTTCCTTGGAAGTCTCTGAAGCACCTGATCGTCTATCCAAGCTTGTGAGCGGGTTGGGAGGGATTGTACTTGCAGAGAGTTTCTTTGGGAACTCTGAGCATCTGGAAGCTGCTGGCAGTTTACTGCTTGTGACAGTAGGATTATGTCCTCACCATCTATATACGTGTACCAACCAAAATATTTAATGCTTTTAAGTCTATAAAAGTTTTTATCAGCACAGATTAGACAGCAGAATGGAGAAGAATATTGTGCAAGACAGGGAAGAACAAAAAAAAAAAGAGGTGAGAAACAGTTAAGAAAATTATAATCAATTATAGGAATTTCTGAAGCCATGTAATTTCTTTCAACAGAAGAACTTTAAGGTCTTTTTTTTCCCCCCTTAATTTCTGCTCCAATTAATATAATAAGGCCTTACAGTTTAATTTACAACAGCTAGCTAAACTCCCTGGGAGGTACTCTAGTGGTAATTAGTCATCTGAGAAAATGTAACAAAGTCCAAATAACTGGCAGATTCATAAACACATCACACTGACAGTGCTGTTAAATTTTTCAGGGTTTTTTTTCTTAGAGAAATATGCACATTATGCAGAGTGCAATGATGCACATGAACACATACCTAATGTTGTGGGGGAAGAATTTAGCTCCTGCTTTCTCTTAATGGAGAATGGAGGAATGATGTTTTACTTTTGAGTGAAAAGGCTGGATGTTGTGTCATTACTCATTTGTAAAACATTATCTGAAACTTCAGCCAGAAAAACTGAATTTTTCTTCTTCCCCATTTTTAAAAGAATTTGTAAAATCTCTGGCTGAGCTGACACGCAGGCAGGCACAGCTCAGTGGCTGTTTGCAGAGTGACAGTTGAATAGGAGAATCCATTCTGCATTTGGATTGTCCAACCAGGAATGTCCAACCTTGCTTTGAGTCAGAAGAGGTGTTTAATCAAAACGTGTCGGGGTTAGGAGTAGAGTGGAGAAATTAATCTGCTTTCCAAAATTTAATAAATAATTACAGGTTTATATTTGGGGCAGTATGGCCTTTAGCTAATTTTAGTCTTTGGATGTAAGACCATTCACTACATAAACATTATATATTTAAGCCTAGTTTTCCTGTCTTCCAATGTAGTTCATTGCAATATACTGTAAGTGCACATTATTCTTATTACACAGACATATTAAACTCAATGGTGTGTGTATCTCTTACTTCAATGTGACTTTGTGTAGTAAAAATGCATATAGTGAGAGGAATTCTTAAAGAAGTAGCTGATAAGGCTTCTCAAAGAAAACTAAAGAGCTGAGAAAATAAAAAAAAATTGCATGTTATCACATAATTTGCTTTATAGTTACAGCTATATTTTCCTATATTGTTTTTTCTGAAGCATCCACAGATATACAACGTACCTCTTATCTTTCTTTTTTCGTCATCAAATATCATTGTTTTAATAGTTTAGGCCTGAATGATGCCAATTTTCTACAAAGAGAATTGGGATAGGAACAGATGCTTTTCTTGTGGGACGAACTTAAGAAAGGAAGGAAAAGGTCTTACAGGTAAATGAGTTCAAAAGGAAAACCAAGTAATATTCAATACAGCTATCTTTAAAAACCGTAAAACACAAGCAGGTAGCTTGAATTAAATTCAGCACTCTAAATAATCTCTAAGTTTATGTTGGCACTACATATATGAATTCTCAGGTGAAGTTTTAAGATGTTCTTTTTTTTCACATTTCAAAGCTCTAAACATAAAAGGCAAAAAAAGGATAAAGAAGTTTTTTACTCTTCATTATTTGGTAAAGAGCTGAGAGGATGAGGTGTCTCAGCAGTAGGTGTTGTCTCCTCTGTCTATACAGAATGTTTCCAAGTTGTATTTACCTTGGTTTGAAAAGCCTAAATCTGTTTGCTGCAGGTCACATTCCATTGCTGTACAGTCAGAAATCACCATTAAATCATGGAATTGTAGGATGGTTCTCTTTTCATCTCCTGCCATTTGCAGTTCATCTTAAAAACATAACCCAAATACAGTAATGTTAAACAGCTGGTCTGTTCCTTCAAACTTAATTCTTCGCTGTGAGGGTGGTGAGGCCCTGGCACAGGTTGCCCAGAGAAGCTGTGGCTGCCCCTGGATCCCTGGAAGTGTCCAAGGCCAGGTTGGACGGGGCTTAGAGCAACCTGGGATAGTGGAAGGTGTCCCTGCCTGTGGCAGGTGATGGGACAAAGATGATCTTTAAGGTTCCTTCCCGCACAAACCATCCTATGGTTCTATGAAAATTAGTTCAATGCTTTATTGTTAAGAGCTTTGGGAGTGAAAACGGCTTTGGGAAAGAGTTGTTTCACCTGGCTGGTATAAAAGTGAATCACCCACTTCATACAGCTTGGACAAACTAGGCATCAGAGGGTCTCCACCAGCACTTTGGTGAGTTTTTTGATCAATGACACACAAGATATGTGGAATTCTTTCATGGTGGGCAGCCAGTGCAGGAAGGCGTGACACCACCTCCTCTGGCTGTGCCTGCTGCATGACAGGAGACATGGTTGGTGCTTTGCTTCTTTGTAAGGATGAATGCCTGTGTCTGACCATCAGTTTCTGATCTCCCACTTTAGTACAGTGGTAAGTGTCCCCACCTGGCGTGTGGGAGACCCGGGTTCAATTCCCGCCAGGGAGACAGTGTTAAGAGTTGGACTCGATGATCCTTGTGGGTCCCTTCCAGCTCAGAATATTCTGTGATTCTGTGTGATTCCTCCAGAGTGTGGTAAATGTAAAATGTGCTAAAACACATGCAGGGTTATCCAAAGTCATGTTAAATTCTGAATGCGCACATAAAGTCAGTGAGAGAGGGTTTTAGTATTGCGATTTGTAGAAACTTGAGGCTAATGGTGTGACCATGCAAACAATGTTACTAACTGCAAAAAAAAAATCAGTAAGAAATAAATCTACTACGATTGAGTGTATTTGTACCATTATTTTCCAATGTATAATTTGGTTCAGTTATTCCACTGGAAACTTGAAATAATATAGTTATTGTTAATGGTGCTATTCACGTGTAACTAGAGAAGAATTTGGATTAGAATTTTGGAGAAGAAATCTTAATGGCACCTGTAGAGTATATTAGCTGCTAATAAAAGTAGGTCTTGCTAAAAGGCCTTTGTAAGGAAAATTTCATCCCAGCACCTTTTGAATATTAAATAGTAATGAAATTTCTTCTATCCATTCGATGTTCTAATGGAATTGATTGCCCCACTGTTCCTGTTAGCACACACAGAGCATAATATCAATCAGCTTTTAAAAGCCAAGTGAATGCAACATTAAAAATCAAAATTTTTCTTTCCACTGAAATCAACATTTATGGCTCGGAATAAAACTTTAATTTTCGGCATTCTTGTTCAAATTACTTGGTAGAATAGAACTATACTTGGCAAAGAGGGTAGTCCAAAGCTCTTCCACACTTGATTTTATTGTTCTGCCTCTTGCAAATCACATAGGTGGGGTTTCCTCCGATATTCTTTATTCTGAATGCAGTTTAGCAAAATTAATGTAAATAAGTACATAGCCAAGTATCACTATCCAGTTGTAATTTTCCCGTGCAATTTCCAGCATGCAAACCCTTTAAAAAGGAGATCAGCAGCACTGACAGTGCCAGTATGTAACCAGTTGGGATTTGTACTCTATTATTGCAGTGGTAATTGCATAACTATTATGAAGGTGAGGGAACCTTTGGAATACAGTAAAAGGAAAATTATTCCTGTTCCAGCTACAGGAAGAATAATATCAGTGAACCCTTTCTGCCCTTTGTCTACCAGCAATCTTTAAGTCCTACCAGTTTGTAAGGAAGAAGTTTCAGAAACTCAGGATTGAAATCCACTTTAGCATAGTGGTGAGTGTCCCCGTCTCGCATGCGGGAGACCAGGGGTTCAATTCCTGCCATGGAGGCAGTGGTGTCATTTAAGGGTTGGACTCGATGATCTTTGTGGGTCCCTTCCAACTCAGAATATTCTGTGATGCAGCTGCCCTTAAGGAAGCTGTTGTCATTCCTATTTGCTTTTCTGCTTTCAGGATAAGTGTAACTGTGAGTGTCCCTTGTGGCTTGAGTGCTCTCTGGGCATGTATATGTACATAGTTATTGAAATTGAACTTGGCTGTAGAGTTCGGTCACTTCCATCTCATTGAAGTGTGTTTTCCTAGTTCTCTTCCTGTATATGTTACTTGAGACCTTAATTTCTAATTTCAGATCTATTGCTGTTGACTGAGCACTCTCTGGTCAGATGCTGCCAGTACTGCAACCACAAATGCCGGGATGGAGCTGTTTCAGTGCTCCCAATACCACCAGTGGTTGTGTTACCCTCTGTTATCTCTCCTTCTAATTTATTTCGTTTTTCTTTCCTTCTGCTTGTCAAACTCTTGCAGACCACACTACACTTCCAGTTTCAATCTGCTTGGCTTCCAAGGATCTTTCAGAACTATTTTAACACCTATTGTTTCTGGGAACTGTATGGCCATTAAACTTCCCATTTTGTTTAGAAGACTTTATTATGTTCACAGTATGATGAGCTGCTAGTTTTCCCCTCCTTTTCACCTTCATTACAAATCTCTTCAGCTGATAAACAGAGCAAGAATACTTCTTAATTTTTAAATGCTGTTATAATTATATGTAAGACAAAATTGAGGCAGAAAATAATGATCATAATTTTATAAAACAAACTATGCTACACATGAATTAAACATGACATTGCCATGGTGCTGTTTGACTTCAGCGAGTTGAACTTGTCTTTTTTATGTAGACAGTGTTCTGTGTTCTGGCATAGGAAATTAATTGCAAAATCTACAGTACCATCTTGGTAAGAAATTCTAAATAACATACTGCATTTAAATGACAGGAGAGATTGAGTCAGGTAGGATGTGATTTTCTACATAGAGATTTTGCCAGGGCAAGCTATCTGTCATTGGAGAGTTGCAAAACATAGATATGAGCTTACAGGGAATCATAGAGTCATTAGGTTGGAAAAGACCAAACCCATCACTAAACCAGGTCCCCAAGTGCCACATCTCCAAGTTTTTTAAATCCCTTCAGGGATGGTGACTCCACCACTGCCCTGTGCAGCCTACTCCAATGCTTGACCACCATTTTCATGAAGAAATTTTTTCCTGATATCAATAAAGCTCATGTGTGGTTTAACCCTTCATGACCTGTTAATTACTAAATACCTTAATACTTGAATCTGTCTACAATCACATACATACTTTGGTAATCTATATTTACCTGGAATTGTCATTTTCTGAGTGATAGACCATTACTTACGTATCTACTGCTCTTAAAATTATAAGTATTTGTGTAAGCTATACTAAGAAAATTATCTGGAATATCTATGTGCAACACCTGCATGAGTGCATAAATTATTTAATGTGATTTAACATCTGATTTACATAGTCTCCTCTTGAGCAATCTGCACATCATAAACTTAATCCACATACAAAGTGCAAAACACGAGATAATGCACTTGCCATAAGTTTAGATAAAGTATTATGGGAAATCTGGGTAAAACACTCTGAAATGTTGGCAGCCTTTTGTCTCAGGACAGTAGCTGAACAAGTTTCACTGATATCAAACAGTAGCATTGACTGCAGTGTCTTGGGAGTGTTGGTGGCTGAGAGGCTGGACATGACCCATCCCAGCACCCCCCGTGCCCTGGGCTGATCCCCCAGCGTGGGCACAGGGCATGGGGTATTCTGCCCCTCTGCCCCTGCAGGTGAGACCCCACCTGCAGAGTTGCTCCAGCCCTGGGGAACAGCACAGGAGGGACATGGAGCTGCTGGATAAAGTCCAGAGGGAGGCATCAGGATGATCGGAGGGATGGAGCAGCTCTGCTGGGAGGAAAGGCTGGAGAATTGGGATTGTTCATCCTGGAGAAGAGAAGCTTTGGGGAGAACTAATTATGGCCTTCCAGGGCTTTAGGGAGCCTGAAATAAAGATGGAGAGAGAATATTTGCAAGGGATTGGAGTGACAGGACAAGGGGGAATGGCTTCACACTGTCGGAGTTGGTTAGATAGGATATCAGGAAGAAAAATTTTGTTTGTGGAGGTGTTGAAGCCCTGATCCAGGTTGCCCAGAGAAGCTGTGGCTGTTTCATCCCTGGAAGTGTCCAAGACCAGGTTGGACGGGGCTTGGAGCAACCTGGGATAGTGGAAGGTGTCCCTGATCATGGAAGGGGGTGGGACTGGATGGTCCCTTCCAACCCAAATCATTTTATGATTGCTTTTATATGTGCAACGACCAGTGTACTCTAAGATTTTTGGTAATCAGTAGGTTTTCCAGATACTATTCCTGCAGTATTTCTAGTATCAGTGAAAACTAATATGCTGACTGCTTGGTTAAATAAGATTGTCTTTGAGGAAACGGGATCCAATTATTAGTGTAAATAATTGATATTTAAGATATCATATATGTTCAGGGTAATTTTAAGGATATAACTCACTTGTAATGTAGGAAAACTGCAGTGTTTCTATGTAGGAATTAATTTATATTTTATGAATGCTTATTTTGTGTATTTTCTGAATAAGAGACAGCTGGAACAAAAAAATGAAGCATGTTATTGAAGAAAATCTCCTACAGATAAGGGAAAGTTGGGTTCATAATTCTGCTTTAATTGCAAACTCAGCCCATATACGTTCAGCTTTTGACTTAAGAATTACTGGTTTTGATAAGATCAGCAGCTGTAATACACCAGTACTCCCAACCTCAAGCCAGTGCTGTCATTTCATAGGATATAGGAAGTCATCTTATTTTCAAAATGAGGGAATATTACATGAATTAGTATAATTGCAAGCAATATATGCATATTATGTTTAAAATTAAATGACACCTCATATACATATAATCATAACACATTTATTTATATCATATATATATATGAAGTGAAGTGTTCCAGCTATTTTTTTTTAGATGATATAAGATTCACAGTACAGTTAGGAGCTTTATGTTATCCAGTGATTTTGGCANTACTTTATTTTTTTGCCTAAATGCAGTTCTATTTAGCAGGAAAAAACCCCACAGAAACTGAGAGTTAGTTTCTTCCTGTCCCACCTTATTCTCTTACTGAGGAGGTATAAACTAATAAAATCTGTGAAATTATTTCTTTTTTGATTTGTTTTGTTTTCATTTGATCTGGTTATTAGATATTTAAAATTTGAATATATAAAGTATAGTTTTTGGAGAAGAAGTAGATTTCAAAGTACTTTCAAGCTTTCAGAAAGAGAGTATGAAGGTTTGGCTGACTGTGAAACATGCAGGATATGGGTATATGTTCTTGGAGATAAAGCATACTACCTGTTTGACTGGTATTCTGTCAAGAACACAGTTTTCAATTGAGATTTTGTATGTGCTTACTTTTTGGTGTTCTGAATGACATACACAGAACTTTAAAATACCATGTTAGGGACACACTCCTAGAAATACCAACATAAAAACTGGGAATAGGAAAGGACCTCCTTAGTTCATTATTGCA
>WEKX01001353.1:2034-21358 GCA_013390025.1 Pitta sordida
GAAAATTCTGAGCCGTGGGTCAGTCACACCTAATCAAAGATATAACTTTGCTTCCTTTCATGGTCTGACGCCTAATAAGACACCATAGTTGAAGATGGCCTCGATAGATGAAGTTCGGGGGGAATCTGAGACCCTTAACACCACATAAATGCCTCTTAAATAACAGTGACAACTTGACGTTGCCATTTAAGCCCGCACATGGTATTGTATTCCCTTAAGATGAAGCCTCTTAGAAACACAGTGCAGGCAGGCTGCTTTCCCTCAGGTTACTTCAGGGAATCATGTACTCCTGAATGTATGGAAGGTAGAAACTTTGGTAGTCTACTCGGTGGAGCTGTGTGACTTAGATATTCTGCTCCAAAGGCTTCTGTTGAGTGAGTTGTTTTATATGCAGAGTGCAGAAAAGTCATGGTTCACTGACTAATGGCTGCCAACCCACTTCCCTCTATAGCAAGATTAATTTGCTATAGAATGAACCAAATAAGCACCCTTGACAGGCAGGATGTGTGTCCTTTTGGTAGCTGAAATGAACAGTTATCCCAGTTAGTGTTGACCTTTCAGCTCCCCTGAAAGGCAGCTTAGTATTGTTCCTTCATTTGAGTATTGCTACTCTTTCTCTGCTAAGGACTGCTGCTGATAGCAGAACATGGCCTGCAATGAAGTGTAGAACTCTATAGAGGTGGTAGATGGTCCTTTGTGGTCCTTTTCTCCCCTGAACTGTACCATACCTCTTTTTATGTTTGACTTTTCTTTGTACTTTACCATTGAGCCATAACAAGTAGTTGGATGATAAATGAGCAGAGGCATTTCTGAAGACCACCTATCTGCAGATATCATGCATGGATTAGCGTTCCTGAAAAGAGAAGGCATCAGAACAGCTTCTAATCAGGAAACCTTGGATTAAAATAAAAGGCTGAGATCTGTATGTACAGCTAAGAAATCAATTGGCAGTCCCTGAAGTCCCTGTACATGAAAGGCATATATTGTAATGCACATTTTTCTGAATCTCTGGAAAAAGAATTCTGCTCAAAAGAGGATCTGTCTGCCTGTGTAATTGAGGTACTGAAAAAAACAAACGAAGCCAAAACAACCAATCATCCTCCTTATCCCCCCAAACAAAACATTTTACGCCATGCAGCTCATCAGAACGTTGTGGACTATTTTCCTTTACTCTTGTGGTCACTGTCTAATTCTTTATGCTGCCTATAATAACAAAGATGGCACTTCACTGCTCCTTGGATTCAAGGTGTGTGTGATTTAAGTATTTTGTAGTGCTTGCTTATGGCACCTTCACTAACAGTGGTTATTTTCACAAAAAAAACCCCAAACAAATCACGCTGGGGGAAAAAAAAAGACCCATCAGCAAAAAATCCCAGTGTTGAAACAAAACATTAAATATTTCAAAGCCCTAAAATTAGAATCAGCAAGTTAGTAAAATCACAAAATTATGTGTAATAGCTCAGCTATTGAAATCAGTATGTTCACTCCCTTCTACGTACAGAAGAGCTTATGTTTTGCTCATCCCCAACCAGCTGAAACTATAAATACATGAAACACAAACCCAGCTAATTATAATCTAGGGTGTATTTTCTTCTGGCATATATAGGGCCCTAAGAGCTACAATATGCTTGACTTCTGGTGCTCACCCCATTTCAGTAATTCAACCCAGCAGCCTCATTTTCTCCATCTACGTCTTAACCTTGTGGTCGCTTTATTCAGATTCTTTATGTGCTCAGGAATTTCTGTCAAGAAGGAAACAAGAGTTGCCAGGGCCTAATGGCTTTAACTTTAAATGTCCTGTTTAATTACAGTTTCCTAGACATTTACACTCTTCCATATGTATATTTGGCAGTTCAAAGAAAAAGGAATTCATCTAGTAATAACACTGAAAGGGTATCTATTTTTACACCTAATTTGTAAAATTCTGCATTTGAAACTGTGAAAGGCTCTCTCTGTCCTAATAAATTCCTGTCTCTATGTTTTAGTTGTTAGTTTTCAGTTATAAAAGTAATTCTGCTTTCCATAGGGCATTTTATCCTTGAGTAGGGAGTATATGGCTAACAGATGAAGTATTTGACATGTATTATGTTCAAATCTTAAATGCAAATATAAATACTTATAAGTACTTTCTTTGGACACTTTGCTGTTTTCCTTCTGTAGTCCTAGGCATACTGGTAATCATACTCCTCAAACCAAAGGCTTCTAAACAGCAAAGTAATTAATTTCCTTCCTCTTTTCTTCAATCAGTATGTCAAATTCCCAGATCCTTAATAATTTCATTGATTATATTCAGGTACATTTTCCACTTAAATAAGTAAAAACTAAGTCTATGTAAGGATGTTAAAATTTGGCCTGACACTATCTGTCCTTCTCCTGAAGGAGTCAAATGGTAAATTCATCTTGTTTCTGGAAAGCAAATTCAAAATTACTTAGCACTAGTTCAGCCCTGTGTGCTTACAAGTCAATAGCAAACCTTGTATTGATTTTAATGGTGATAATTAGTTAAAACTAGAGTGACCACCCTCCGTAATGCCCCTTCATATCTTCCAAAACAGGAACAAACTGCATTTTCTAGTCTCACAAATGTAGTGATTCCTGAGGCTGGATCCAACTAGCTCTTGTTAAAGACTTCAGCAATCCACTACTTTGTAATTAGTACAAACTTAGAGTTTGCTCAAGTGAGCATCAAGAGTATGGGTTTAGATTTGTTCCTGAGCTGTTATGCTCTGCTAGTTTGGAAGGAAATTGTAATCATTCTTATTTTAAAACTCCATATTCTTATCATTCTGAGCAATTGAGTGAAATTGCATTGCTTGTAAGAAAAGCGGTCTAAAATAGGTGCTGGAGACCATCGTAATAATCAGCTTAATAAAAATGCTTAGACTGAATGTGATCTCACAAAAGCAAAATGTGGCACAGGGCTCATTTGTAAAACTGCCTCGTTAACTGAAATTATTTGTAGCGTGTCAAATATTAAGTTTCTTAAATTTTTCTTTATAATTGAATTTTGAAGAAATTAACAGTGTGTTGTAATGCATTTGATTGTATATTTGGTGTATTTTCTCTGAATTAAAATTAAGTAAATATGTAACTAAGTCTTTTCACAAATTTTGCTTTTTTCATGTCTAAACAAAATCAAAATGTTAATTCTCTCTTACTTCATCACACTTGAAATTAATTTGAAGCTTAAGTGAGCTTGAAGAAACAAAAAATCATTATAAACAAATTTTGTACCGTGGCGTGTATTGTCATATTAATTTTGGAAATGAAATTACTCTGACAGTGGTTTTCTACTATTTGCTCCCTTTCAATTGTATTTACTCTCTGTTTCCAGTCTTAAATGGATCCTCATGTTTTTCTTTTTCCTGGCACATAGAACTTTTATAATAGAAAGAAACCCCAATTTTATCACTGCTGTAGAAGGAAATCTTAAGTAAATTTCATTATATCTGTATGTAAAATGATGGCTAATCATGGACCTGTGCACAATAAGGATTTGCCCATGTAGCGCAGAGGTGGCTTTGGAAAAACAACAAATGATCTAACACCCAGTAATGTCCTAACTCGACTGTTCATAAATGCAACTTTGCCCATAACCTTTAAATAAAAGTAATCTGAAAGTAAAAGGGTAAGGGTTGAGAAATTTGAAATTTTTGCCCAGTTTAACATGTAACTGCCCTACATACTATATTGTGTTGTCGGTAGCATGGTTCTTCTCTACTGATGGATTATGTTAGCATTAATAAGAATGATACCATTATCAGATATAAAGCCTGTTATTGCATGACTTCTTATGTAATAGGAGGCGTTAAGTCTAAAATCTAATCTTGTTCTGGTGTGACTATATATAGCCTAATATCAATACTACTAGACAGAAAAGAAAAAAAACCTCACCATCTCCAAATGAATAATTCATGTGAAATAAGAAGAGACAAAAGGTAATTGAAATTGATGTTTATTTGTCTGGGTGATGAAGTGGAACAAGTTCCTCTTCAGTGCTATCACTGAAAGGAGCCCAAGGCCTTTGTGGTTAACCAGCGCCGAGCTCACCCGCCAGGCTCACCGAGCCCCTCGTGTCACGGTCCACCCAGCTGGGCTGGAGGCGTGATGGCTTGTTTGCTGGATCTCAAAGTGCAAAAGAAATCCCGGAAAGGGGTTAGCTTTGGTCAAATAGTGAAGCTTTATTATATGCCCATAAAGCGGGAATGTGATAGGTGAAAATGAGATAGGAAAGGTAAAGAGAAAGGGAGAGATAAAAAAGGCTTTAATAGTTACCACCATACAGCCGAGTCCTCAAGGTGTCCCTATAGATCTGTTGTCGATGCAAGGTTGGGAAAAGCTTCCAAAGTCCAATTGCTAAGAGGCCATCTTTATACGAGATGTTGTCCCTTGCCCCCCTCCTCTGTTCCACTCTGTCTTTCTCTGCCACGTATATTCGAGGAAGTGTCCAAGGCAGTGTCAAAGGCAAGGTCAGTCTCGAGTGGTCTTTTGCCAGGAAATGTGTTTTCATGTTGCAATGACAGGGCTGTTCTGTCCCTTAATGCCAGGGAGAAGGCCACAGCATATCTCACTCTTTCCCCCGGATAACACAGGCGAGTGGTCATATGTTCACAGAATATTCTGAGTTGGAAGGGACCCACAAGGATCATCGAGTCCAACTCTTAACACTGTCTCCCTGGCGGGAATCGAACCCGGGTCTCCCCCACACCAGGTCGGGACACTCACCACTGTACTAAAGTGGATCTTGTACCACACAGTCTCTGTGGTATCAGCACTCTGGTTCCCACAGTCCAGCCTGAGCCCAGAGAGCATCACTGGCAGGCCAAACTCTTGTCAAGACCTTAGCCTCAGTTTTTGGGAGTACATATATTGTCCAAGTCTGATGACAATGTTGAGACAATATTCCTCTTCTGACTGACTCTTATTCCTCATAGAATCTCTGAGGGCAGAGCAGGTACTGGCAGGACACTGATGTAGCTCTAACTGCATCAAGGGTGACATTTGTGGTCTGGGAGTCTTAAAAAAACCTGTTATATTGTATCTCTATAAGTTTAAATCAAACTAGGAAGATAAATAGGACTGGTTTTGTAACAGTCTGTTCAAATCTTCACTGTTGAAAGATGTGGTTCAGGGTTAAGTTTTGGAGACTTTTTAATAGTGGCTGATGTTCTACCCAGTAGATTCCATTTGTTTGGTCACTCAATTGCAGCATCACCAATGTGAAAGGTTGTCAGGCTTTGTAAGCATTTGATAAAAGTTGTAGCTCCGTATTTTGTGGCAATACTTTTTTTTCCAATTATATTCTTGCCTAAGTACCAGTGAAAGATGTAAATATTTGTGGTTGTTCCTGGAAGTAAATAAAACATGCATGAACAATATCTATGAGCAGTAGGGGGGTGATGTAGCTGCTGCTTGTTTCATAACCTACAGAGCCCAAGGAAAAACATTCTTGCTCCTATGAACTATTGCTCAGTCAAAATCCGGGACTTTTCTGCATTGTCAGACAAAATTTAGAGTTTTGTGGTACAAACACCTTTTGTGAGAGCCAGTGAGAAGGGGACTTATGGCAGGAGTCCCCAGTATAAAAAAACAAATAGAAAAGCTTTGCTAGAATAAAAACTTTCACTGCTGCTTTGAACCTGTTTGGAGAAACTTTGCTCTCACCTCAGTGAAATTTGAATAATTTACAAATAGAACATTTTGGTGGTTTAATATTTTATGTTCATTTCCTCTGTAGTTCAGTGTGAAGTACAAACTATAGAGCCAAAGGAGTATATAGTAGGAAATATGCATTTAAATTTATAATCTTCAAAGAACAAATATTTTAGATAAAATGAAAATTTGCTTGCGCATCAGTAAATGGCATTACCAAATTTTATATAGATAGGGTTTTATGCAGGTCTATTGTTCCCTCCTGAATTTGATGACAATTTCGGCCTGAAAGTAAGACAATGTCAGTTACAATTGAACAGAACAATGACGTTCTGTAAGGGAGGAGCAAAGTATTTTATAACTTCATTTGTTTGAAATGAAAATTCTGGAATAGGAATTAAACTGTAAATTAAAAAAAAAACCAACCAACCACTATTATCAGGGGAGGAAATTATATAAATGAAGTACTTTCCTTTTTCTTTTTTTCTGTAAAGAAAGTAACCTGAAATGTATGGTTGAAGACAACTATTAAGCAATTTCAGTTACATTACAGAATGTCCCATCTTCAATTCAGAACCCAAATGCATTTACTTACTGCAAAATTAATAAACTAGAAAACAGTGTTTAAAGGTACTATGTGCTAATGTACAGTCATTAAGATTTACAAAATCACAGTAGATGGCTTCTGATTACACAGGAGTTCTCTTTCATAAAATGCTTTTTACACTTATTTTTACCATGATAATGCAGTTGATGTGTCAGGGCTCTGAGTCTGTCTGAAGGAAGAAATGCACAGATGGAACTACAGTCCTGAGTTTCACCTACATGAGATTCAGGTTTGACACTGCCCTTCTGTTATCAGTGTACAAGAAAGCTTAAAAAAAAACCCCTCAAATTTCTGGCTGCTCATGACTCTCATTTCTGAGCTCCCATGTTAAATTCTCCTTAAAAAAAACATCCACTGGGAATTGGTTATAATTACAGGTAAGCAGTTAAGGATTGCAGTAAAACATGGGGAAAACCCCCCATACTCCTCATATAAACACTAGCTATTGATCAACATACTGCTAAATAGTTGTGGATATTAAAGTTATCGAGTTTTGCTGAATGATAGTTGATCAGTGGGATAAATCCAATGATATAAATGTGATCAATTTTCTGCCCAAGAATCCACATGATTCTGTACTGTTCAAGTTTTTCAAAAGCATGTGATCCTTCCTGCTCATCGGCTGAGGGTCTGTGGCTTATCAAAACCAGAATCTAGCACTGCCCTAGGAACAATTATCAGGTAAATGACTCCTGGCCAGCAATCATTTATATGGGCCCCCTGGTTATTTCACAAAATAAAAAATGTCCAGGAGAAACATCTCTCTTCAGAAGTACACTGCTCTTAGCTGCATTGAGATAGGTAAATCAAAGAGGAAGAGGTTTCTCCACTTCAAAATACTTAAATAGAAAGGCAGCATTTGGAGGAGAGTCATCTGGTTCAGGCAAGAGTAAATAGAACAAGGTGGTGAGCACTTAAATATCTTCCTTGTGAAGATATTTTATTTCTGTCATCCAGCATGGGTAGCAGATTTCTTTTTCAAGCTCAAAGTCCTCCTTTATTGGCTCTCAGTAACTCAGGAAAGGAAACAGTTGAAATATAATTCACCCTACAAATTAAATAATGAATCCTTTTCTTGCAGTTTAATGCTTTTGTGTTCTGAGATTTTAACTGTGGTGGGTGCCCAGTATATCAGTGTGAGTAAAATCCCATGGCAAAGAAGATTTGTCAAGACAGCCTAAAGGAGTAACAGACAACACCTAGCATGGGAGACAATAGTGCTTCCACTGTGTTTAGAGATTTTCTAAAATGTAACCCTTCAGTGTAACCCTTTCTGTTCTCTGTACCCCAGATCTCCTTAATATCTGTTATGTGAATATTTCAACCCTAAAAGATAACAAGCAATACCTGTTAAGGTATAGAGGAGAAAACCTGAGCTTTTATTAATGTATGGATCCTCCACTATGACAGCAAATTTTTCACACCAGAAAGGTAGATAGTCAAATCATGGTACACAGAACAATTAACTGATCCTGCAGCCAAGCTTGTTTGACCTGGGGAAAGTTTCTTAGAAAGTCAGGAAAGCCAAGGGCCTAAAGATAAATGAGCCAAAAATGTTACCAGTGTTATTTTAAAACTAATCTCATGATAATTGTATTTGCAGTTTGGGAAAACTTGAGGGAAACTGATTTATCACTTTTGACTCTCACTTCTTAGAAACCTCTAACTCCACCCTCCTGACTTTGCTTGCTGTGACCAGTTAGCACAGCTCACCAAAGTAACAAAGAACCCCGTATTTACAGCTCAGTGCAGTGTGCCTAATAAGAGAGATAAAAAAATTATTATCACAGGGATTCATTCAAGACCTTTTTCCAAGGATCAGAGTTTTTCACTGAAGGATCCAGGTGTCTGGTCACTTATGCTTCAGCCTAATTGAGATGTTAACTGAGCAGCCAAGCAGCCTAGACATGTCCTAAATAGCGAGTCAGTGAGGCCTTTACTTGGAAGTAAACTGCTTCCCTGTAATCATGTTTCTAATAGGTGCCAAGATATATTTATCCAAATGTAGCTTGAATCAGACTACTGATAATTTTCAAAATAAACTCTTTACATTGTAAGACTACACAGTACATGTAGGCCAGTTTATTAAAACTGAAATAAAATATTCATCTATGTAACTGGGGAGCATTAGGTACCCCGCCATCCCATTACTACATTGATATTGATTTGAAGGTTTAGAAATTCAGAGGTTTTAGTGAAATAGGTATAATTTGGAGGTTTAGAAATTTAGAGAGAGGTAGAGGTTTGGATTTTTAAAATTAATAGGTGTTAAGGGTATTTGCTAGGCCTGAAACTTAAGGCTGAATATTAAAGGTAAATATTCTAGTTTCCCAGCACAGAATGATAGAGAACAGAGTTTTAGCCAAAACAGGGAGTAAAAGAATGTGATATTTTGGAACTGATTGGTCAAAGGCTTAAAGCAAACTGTAAATTTATGATGTAAAGGTGATGGGATAAGTCTTCACAAGGTGTCATGCATATTTGTTAAGCAGGTGCATGTAAGGAGGTGACAAAGCTGGGGCGGGACCTTTTGGCCCTTGGGAGGTTAAGAGGACACTGTGCTGGATCAAAGATTTACTTTTCCTTGTTTCAGAGGGCAAAAATAAATCTTTCTATAGTTTCCAAGCAATTTTGAGTCCTGAAAACTGATTTTCCCTAAATCGGTATGATAGCATAACCTCAATTTTACCTATGTTATAGAAGGAGATTACAAGATTAATAAAAAAATTTGAAGAAAAGGGAAATTATCATACAATTATAAGACATTCGTATCTTTTCTTTCATACAGTCTTTTAGGCAAAGTGGCACATTTTCATATTCACTTGAATGTTTTAAATTTTAATGAATTATTTTACAGCTGCTATTGCCTTACACAGTATTTTGAAAAACGTTTCTAATGACAGTGACCTGTGACAGTTCTCATTAGTTTGTCACTCTGAGTACTCTGTTGAAATTGGAATGTGACAGGGTTCAAATAAATATTAGTCATTCATAAGAAAAAGTATTTGTTGTCATAATGACATAAAATAATATTTTCCAAGTGAGTAATTTATGTCTGATAAAAGCACAGGAAGGTAGCTTCTCTGAAAATCAAATCTCAAAGATTATGACATTGAAACCCAGAGACAGAAAACCTTCAGTAGGATTAGCCTGTGCCCAGAGCAGCCCCTAGGAGGGGTGCAGAGCAAGAGTGGTGCCAAAAGAAACTCCATCCCTTATTGTGTGTGATCCTTTCTCTTCAGGGCTGGCACAAAAGAGAGTTCCTCTGTACAGCCCCAGTTAAATCAGCGGGGAGACCCCTGTAGTCTGGTCCCCCAGTAAAATGAGATGGCAAGATAAGGCTAAAAATTAATAGCAGAGTTATTTCTATCTATCAAGACATGGGAAGAGCAGCAGTTTTACTCTGAGAGGTCTCACAACTTTACTTTTTGCCAGCTAATTTTGTGACATGAAGAATAAATATAAGCCATTTTGTTGCAGTGCCTCCCTTTGATATGTGGCAGTGCCAGCTCAAGATGATAAGAATCAGACTGAGAAATAAGGCCTCATCAGTATTTGAAGCAAGATTGTCATCAAATTTGATATTTTTGTCACTTTATACTGTCCCATTTCCCATATCAAAATAGCAGGAATATTAAATGTGTACTACTTATGGAAAGTGCACGATGCTGTGTTATTTTGCACAACATACTTTAACTTCAATCTGTGTAAAAATTCTGCTCCATCTTGATATGGCAGTACAGTGCACTAAAGGCTTCTGTCTGCTTGCTCTGTGCTCTCCACATAAACAGGGAGTTTCCTGCAGTGTGGGAACATGCTGTGAGATCTCATCCTGAGTGTTTTTCCGCTACGTATTTAAGTCACATGAAATTTGGCATTTATGAGTTTAGTGATATATAGAATAATATCCTTTTATTTTTCGGTCTTCCACTTCAAGGAATGAAATTACAAAATTACAAATGCATACAGTTCTTAGCTTCTGCATTTTCCTTCATCTCAAATCCCAAAAGCATTTTTTCCCTCTTATTTCCAGAACAGAAGAAAATATGTCTATTTTATTTAATCCCTTGTGTATCTAATGAGTAATTTACCTGAAAAAATATGAATGGGCTACTCACAGTGGAACAGATACCGATAAAGTTATAAGGGATATCTTGCTTTACATGCTCATTTTGTCTTCTAGACCATGGCTATGTAGTTGCAGGTGAAAATAATATTCTGCTCTGAAAAATTTTTTACTTGTGCAGTAATGATGGTTGCTTTTCACAGGTCCAGCCAGAAAACCTGTACACTGGGAAATAGGAACAGAAGTCCCGTTTGTAAACAAGAAAAGTTTCTGTAGTTAGTTCTTAGAATTAATAAATTATGATCTTCCTTTTATTGTCCTGCCTTTCTTGCACTTTAAATGCGGAGTGCAGAAATCACCCTTGGCAAACTTAAACCACTGCCATATGCTACACAGATCTGAAGCTCAAGGTAACCACTTTTTGTTAGGAACCTTTTAGAAATAAAGCAGAAAGGAAAATAGAAATAAAATGATCTTCTGGGAAGAGCATCTCTCAGCCAGAAATGTAATTAAGAATCAGATCCCTGACATGCAGTCTGAGTCATGGATTTTCCACTTAAGTCATGGGGAATAAGCTTTTCCTAGCAGGAGATATTTTTATTGAGCCTCATAGTAGAAATAATTATTAATAAATAAAAGATTTAACATAATAGAAAAACAGCAAAATTCTTTCTGTTTAATAATGAAAGGTAATCGTTATTGCAAAAAATATGTGAAGAAATATTTTAGTTGAATCTGTATAGATTCTGTTACTGGGAGTTATTAGTGTTTTCTACTTGTCTCTACTGGATCTTCTAGAACCCCATCGCCACCACATAAACCAGTGCCTTGGCAGATGCGTTTGTTGAGAGGGGAACATTAGAAGTGTGTTAGGAAAGGAAAAAGGTACTTTTAGAAATTACTGTACAAGATCAGTATACCAATGTTCTCCAGCTGCTTGATGTTTTTTCTCGGCTCAAAATTGCTGATCCTACTGAGTTAGCAAAGGAAATTTATGTGAGAACTCTCCAACTACAGCCTCACCCACCAACACTATCTTTTTCCATCTCTGTGTGTGAAGAAATTAGTAAGGCAATAAGAAACGTCACTTGTTGCTCCTCTAACGGGAGCATAAAAGATGACTAAAATAAAACCAGGTCCTCTGTTTTAAGAGCTTGTTTTGTTTCTTTTTATGCCCAGTTTTATGTGGTAACATTTCAGAGGGGTTGAATGCATAACTATTTTAAGCAACTAAATAATTATTTTCCAGGTCACTGACAGGTAATTGGAGTTTGCTTTTTGAACATTGCATGATCGAAGACTAGCATGTGTGACTGGAAATATATTTTCATTCTCTAAAGTGTAATCAATAATCCTCAACTTTTTCTTCAAAACAGGAATCCAGTGCAAAATCCAAACACTGTGTGTGGAATGCTGGTCAGCATTTACATCTGTGAACTTGATAAATAAACATGAATCAGTAAGAATGCATAAAATCAATTAACTAGAGAAACCATGCATAGTCCTCTAAAGATGTAATTCTAAGTGCTGCAAATGCAGTCATCTGCATCTCCACTTATGCTTACCAAGATAAGGAAAGTTATTTATACGTTTTAACATGCAAGGTATTTGCCGAAGAGTAAATCTGCTTTTCTGTTGAAACTAATGAGGGATTTCTGGTTCATGATCACTCATGTATGTTTTGATTAGTGAGAAGTCCAACGTTGCCTGGTACTCACATCTACGGCAATGCATAGTTCAAAATTGAAATGCAATTAGAGAAATTTAATTAGAGAAACAAGCATAACATTAATTGAATTTTTAGTACATGTTATTTCTTTGAGTAGAAATTGTGAAGCTGCCTGTTCAAAGAGTATTTTGAATTTCTACGTACATTCAACAGCAATATCTGTTCAAAACCTATGCAAATGTAGGGACAGAAAAGTAAAGCACAGCAAAGCTGACAAAGGGAGACATACTTTGTTTTTTGCTTTGCTGAAATGAGATGTTGATTTCAAAGCATGATACCCCATTACTGTATCTAGTGGCATTTTTTGCTCTTAATTTACCATTGGACCGCATCTCGAATGAAAATCTGATGTTCAACTGTGTGCAAGTAGTACTTCACCTCTGTTTAACACTACTCTGAGATTAAACAAACCAACTGCACATAGTCTGTCTGTCTGGAGTTGGACATGTAAGGAGATGATCACCTTTTGAGTTAGGCACTGGAGTTGCTAGTGCTGTGACACATGCTTCTGGTGACCTGAAGGGGGAAAAGTGAAGTGCCACTCTCATCTGGCTTCAAATCTCAGTGAGACGTTCTGCATTTGGCCCTGCTTTGGGAGCTTGTGAAGCAGCTGCTCTAGGAAAGCAGCCGCTCTCTGGTTGTGTCTGGGTGTGTGTTGGACAGAAATGACCCAGCAGCTGGAGCAGCCCAGGCCAGCTGTACATCGGGACAACAGTGCCATCACACTGCAGCCGAGGTTGCCCAAGGGTGATGGTTGGCCAAGGACAGAGGGTTGCTCCTGGGCTGGCTCACAGCTCATTGTCTGCCACAGGGCAACCAGAGAGGGGCTGGAGCTCTGTGCAGCACCGGGGGAACTCAAATAAGGCAGCCTTCTGGCTTAGGCCTCATGGCACTGCTGAGGAAGTGTTTGTGGTAGATTAACTTTCCTCCTGAAGATCCTTGTCTGTAGCTCACGATAGTTCACAGGATGTTCTGAGTTGGAAGGGATGCACAACGATCATCTAGTCCAACTCCCAAGTGACTCACGCCCAGGTATCAAACCCACAACCCTGGAGCCACGAGCACCACGCTCCATCCATCTGAGCCTCCCATCATCTAGGCTGTGTCACTGAGTTCCTCATCCAGTCTTTTCTTAAACACCTCCAGGGATGGTGACTCCACCACCTCCCTGGGCAGCCCATTCCAGTGAGGGATCACTCTCTCTGTGAAAAAGCTCTTTCTATGTTCCAGTCTAACAAAAGGAATGATTGCTGAGAGGGTCCAGAGAAGGGCGACAAGGATGGTGAAAGGACTGGAAGACAAGCCCTATGGGGAGCGGCTACGGGAACTGGGGTTGCTCAGCCTGGAGAAGAGGAGGCTCAGAGGTGACCTCAGTGCTGTTTACAACTACCTGAGGGGAGGTTGCTGCCAGGTGCGTGTGATCTCTTCTCTCAGGCTGACTACACCAGAACAATAGGACATGGCCTTAAGCTATGCCAGAGGAGGTTTAGACTGGATGTTAGGAAGAGGTTTTTCACAGAGAGGGTGATCACTCATTGGAATGGTCTGCCCAGGGAGGTGGTGGAGTAGGCTGGATGAGACAATTAGCGCCATGGTTTAGACAGTGGGTTGGTGTTGGGTTACAGGTTGGACTCCATCATCTCCAAGGTCTCTTCCAACCTTGCTAATACTGCGATACTGTGAAAATCTAACCAAGGTAGATTCACTGAACCCTCCCTGCATACCAAAGCTATAACTCAGCTTAGCTCTTTCAGAGAAAAAGAGGAGACAAATGGAGATGCAAGGAAAGAACTTTTTGCATTTTAAAATGGAACTTACTGTCAATAAGATAAAGATGTTAAATGACTGTCTACAATTTTAAGATTTTCTTCCATTTCGAAATTCCCAACTCCTTTTAAGAAGATAGTCATTACAATAGGACTGTTAGAATCTTGCATGTTATTCTCATTTCATTATTTACTATCTACAAAAGAACTGGATATAACTAGTTGCTAGAAACCCTATATTTACATTGTAGATGCTAAAAGTATATGAGTGTCATGGCAGGGAAAATTCTATTCCTTAAATGTCTCAGTGTATTTTAGTAATGGTTCATTGCCAATTTCGTACTCAGACAGAATTTTCAAACATCTTAGTACAATTCTTTCTAATTCTAAAATGTTTACATCAAAGATTTCTGCAGGTTGCCATGTCTGAAATTATTTATTTATGCTTCTTAAATAATCTTTATAAATCAAATCTCTAAGAGTCTAATAAGCCTCTTACGATGGTGAAGCTGTATACAGGTGATGTGAACCCTCCCTGAATAACTGTAAAATGGTCAGAATGACCATTTAATTAGGAAGGGAGCCCAGAGTATTTTCAAACTAACAGCAGTATAAATATTCAAACTTCCAGGAGCAGCACAGAAATCTATGTGTCAATGTAATCTTAATTTCCCTAGACATCAGGATTTAAAATAATTTAGAGCCTACAGTAAAAATCAATTTTGAGAATTGCCTTAGAATCCTACATGCATGTGTTCAAACCAATATTGTTTTGATTGAAACCTTTGTTTACAGGCAGCATAAAAAGTTCTTTATGTTCCTAAAAATGCTATGTTTTACAGGTAATGAAGACAGGCCATACAAGTACAAAATGGAGAAATCTTAATATATACAGTGCAAATAGCATAAATCTGTCAACAAAGAGCCATACTTGTCTTCTTTGAGAAAATCTTTACATGCCTAACTTACAGTCATGGTTAATAGATTTTAAGATTAGAAATGTGCATCATCATCTACTCACACTCCCCAGTATTGATCTAGATAAAATTTCTTGTTTATGCACAACATAATTCTTCTGTATGCACTTGTTTTTGGTGTTGGGTTTTCTTTTTTCTTTTAAAATATAATCATGCCCACAACAAAGTAGTTTTACAGCAGAATAATGTAGCTAAAGGTATAAGAAAATACTCATCCACTAATTTTTGTTATGTTGTTGACTAACAAATCGGAAGTAAATTCAGGCATAGCATGGCCCTTATGATCTATTTGCTTTTTTTAGTTTAATTTGGAAATTTAAATAAAGGAGTATTTTAAGTAGCACAGTGGTGTATACCTCAAGTAATCATTATTATTGTTGTTACCATTCATTATAGCCCTTGTGACAATGCAGGGTAGGTCTGTGGAACAAAAAGTAATGTCACCGTCTTGACAATTGAGTATCTTGTGCATTAATAATAAAGGACCTTTCACCAAATGGTAAATTATCAGTGTTAGGAAAGTCTTCAATAATAATGCATAATTTTTTTCATGGGGAGAGGTTTGTTAAATATTTCCATCTTCTTTTCTGTCACTTGTATTTTGTTCGTACACGTTTCAGAAGAAAGCAAAGTGTGTCATGAGTACTTTGTCAAGGAATATTTGAAAACCAGGACTCTAATACATGTAGGACATTTTACTGGGCTTTGAGGGGAGTTGATCTAAGAGAGGAGTTGGGGTTTGTCTATGAGGGAGTGTTTCAAATAATGTTATGTTTTTCTCTTTGAAGCATTGTGGGTTTCTAACTTGAGTCACTAGGCACTTTTTATTAACAGGAAAGGGACTTTGAACTTATCACACAATTTGTATTGTTTAGAGATATTTTTATTATTTAAAGAAAAGAATCAAGGGGTGGTGGGGGGGGGTTGGCGATTGCCTTTTCAAAGGTCCAATTCATATATCCTTATGGGCTCATTTACCATTGTTTTGAATAAATTTCTCATATAGGTGGATAAAAAGTATGTCAACACAACATGTATAAACTGTTCCGTTTTGTTTTATGCAGGCTTACACTTGTTGAAGGTTATTTTAAACATTTACTTGGGCTGTTTATTTCTCCTGTATCAGGTGTCCTGCTGTTCTATATCAGACCCCACTTCTCAATTTCAAATAAATAACTGCATGACAGAATGCAGCATGAAGCTCATCCAATTTGATCAGGCATTGGAGTTTTCTCCTCTCATCTGCTGTTACATATCTGAAGCACAATATGCTATTGGCATTGCTCAGCTGCACTCTTAGATCAGTCATTAACAAATAGCTGCAGCTCAGTAAATAATGCCTCAGTGGGAAAGAGCTGAATCGATGAAGGTTTTTTCGTGCATTTATTTAAAAGAATCCCAACTTAGTGTTTCATAAGTGGAAACTTTCTGTAGCAAGCTTGCTGACTTGATTACCCTATGTAGGTAGTTTAGGTGGCTCTATGAAAAGCACAGAAGTGCCAAGTGTATTTTATGTAGTCTGTGGAGTTAGTCCTCATAGTTGTGGAGTCTCGCTAAAGTCTTGATCTGGAAAAGACCCCAGTCAGACAGGTTGCTTGTCAAAGGTTACTCTCAAATCAGAGCAAGATATTTGACCGGTTTCCCCACCAAATGTGCGTTATTTTGCTGATCTTAAGACTCTTGATGAAACATTTTGACCTTCTCCTTATCCACTCATTATTGATATTCTTGGGGCATGAGAGTAATCAAGTGGTTTGTGTCATCTTTCTGCATAACTGCAGATATGACAAATTGGTTCGGAACAAGGTGAATCTCTTCCTTCTCACGTTAAATTAGGAGAACGACGCTGTTGAAGCTCTTATGTATTAAAATTACGTATTGTTTTGTAATCAATCATCCAGTTGAAGAGAAATCTTTCTGAGGATCTATCAGAGGGTGGGGTGTGGGTGTGCTGGGAAGGTAACCATCAGTGAGACTAAACCCTGTATGTGACAGGTCTGTATTATTTTTGGAATTCACCCAGGCATCTTATACGTATTAATGCTGCGAGCAATCAATGTCTTCATATTAAAAGAAGAGCACAATCTACTGGCTGCATCTTGCCCTCTGCTTCAGTGTTATGAAACAATCGTTCCTTGATTGTTCAGTGTTCCCACTAATGCCAGCTAGGATTGTTATTCTCTGTCTCTCATAAATATCATGATTACAGAACACAGTGAATGATCATCATTTGCAAGCAGTAACAAGCTAGTTAGGCTAGACATGCTTTATGAATGTGCTGCATCTTACAGTGAATATCCCTGTATCACTTTTTCTTCATTAATATTCAGTATTAAAATATTCTCTATTCTAGTCTTTCAAACCATAATCATTAGGAAATAATTTGCATGGATAATGCATGAACTTATTATCTCTAAATGGTAAAAGATACAGCATGCATAGTTACAGTTTTCCAGAAATATGTTTAACTTATGTTTTATAGAGAAACGATGTTGCCTGCTTTGTGGTGGTTTTTTTTATTCTGGCATCAAAAATTCATTTATTATTGAGCTTCATTTGACATTTCTTCAGGTTCAAACTTCCTGGGATTCTGAATATAATCACAGCAGATACATGTACATCTCTTATTGCTTGGCTGAGCGCAGAAGACTCAGAAACAACCCTAGAGGGAAAATATCCACTCTCTTGATGCATTCTTTAAAATCATTAATACTTTCTGGCTGCAGCACAGAGGCGCGTGGTGCCAGCAGAGCAATGTAATTAACCTTCTCTATAAATTAAATGTGCAAATGTGTTGTGTAGCACACAGAATTTGGATAGAATTATTTCTACTTCAATGTAGGTTTAGTTGGGAAAAAATAATTTTCTAACAGCTGCTCTGTGGCCTGGGAATTTGAAACAGCTTTTACTCTCCTTAAACCAGCTATCAAATACCTGGGGCTAAGAATGGCAGAATGTGAAATGTAGTCATATATTATTATATATAGGATCAATATTTCAAAAGGCCATCTAAGCTCCCTGAGAAAAGGGGGATTTGCCATTTTTTCTGCAAACTAAAAAAGTTGCATAGTTGGAAATACTTATTTTTCTCATCACTTGGAGTTTAGCAGACAGGCTTCTTTTTAATGCAGAGATGGAAAAACAATAAACAAATTATTCATCATTAATTGGGAAGATATTTTAGCTGTTGTGGAAGGGGGAACAAACCCCTTGCATAATCCATAAAGGTAAATCATACTATAAAAATTAAAATTAATAATTATAAGTAAGGTGAGGACATGCTAACAATTTGTGCATAAATTTGTGAAAATCATTCCTTCTTCCACCTTTCCCTAAGGACAAGGGTGGGCATGCTATTTATATTTTGGAGGAAAAAAACATGATTTCCTTTATTAGAGAAGTGGAGTTGCTCCTTTGTCTTTACCTATTTAAAGCACAGAATCATGATGAAAAAGCAATAGATTGAAATTCAAGGGATGTTACTAAAGAAGTAATGCCCAGTGCCTGCTCTGGATGCCATCACACTGTGTCCCGGGAAACTGCTGTGTGTCCTGAAGGCATCTGAAGCACTCAGAGATCAGAGGCATCTAAAACTCTGCAGAGATCCCCACAGCTTCTGGAGCCTGTTTTACCTGGAGGGATACAAAGGAGTCAAAAGATGGGGAGGGGTTTCTGGAGTTTATAAGATTCAAAAAAATTACTCCAAAAAGGTTGGAAATGCTTATTTTGGCTTCCTTTGTCTTGAGACAGGGGCTGAGCCAGGCTCCCACATGGAATCATTTGTAGTTCAGCCTTTTTGAAAGTTGCATGAAAGCTTTCCTGTTTGTCAAGACAAAAAGAAGTGTTTTGAGGAGTTCATGGCAGAAGCCAAAAGTACAGCTGGAAGCATGGCAACATAAACAGTTGTATGAGAGACTTAATGAGCAACTACTAACCAAGTAGGAAATCAATATAGCTGTTGGTGAAAATTCATATGGCAGCATTCTGACTGAATTCCAGAGAAATCAATGATGTGACATGAAAAATTATTCTATATTGCTTCTGCTATAATGGGAAATAAACACCATTTTTAAAAGAAACCCATCCACTGGGCTTGTTTAATTTCCAGTGTTAAATCAAAACTGCTGTGGGCTTTTATAGAAGAAACAAGTTCACGCTTAAAGGGAAATCACATAAGTACTCCCACATTGAATACAGAGGTAAAAGTTTCCCCTTTAAGGGTCATACAGTAATGTTTTACTATGTGGAACATGCTAAAAGCAGGGGGAGGTTTGTACAGAGAAAGTACTAACCGTATCCTTCTAAGATCAGTTTGAATTTTTCTTCTCCTGTTACTAGACATTTAAAAATTTCCTTGTTTTTTCCTTTCACTTTACTTTTCCTTCCAATATACTTATTTTTCAATGTGCGTTATGCTTTTTAAAAGTCAGTGATTTTTCTCATCTATACTCATATATATTTTACATACATCATGAGACATGGAATTTACTGTTTCTTGAATTTCTATGTCAGAAAACATGTACAGCT
>WEKX01001354.1:0-16582 GCA_013390025.1 Pitta sordida
CCAGCTGAGTGGAAAAGGGGCTTTTCCCACTGTGGGGTGGCCACGGGTGTTGGGAAGCACTGACACAAATAGCGACACACTGTAATGCAGTGCCAAAACAGTGTCAGAACACTGGGGGGCAGTGTGAGGGTGTGGGGCAAATTTGCATACTACTGAGCTGCCATTCTACATGGACGGTGGTCTTTGTGGGTAGGGAGCAAGACCCACGGTACCATGGTATAGGAGACCCGATTGTAATTACATAATAAATATTCAATTTATCATTCTGTTGGTTTGTTGTGATGACATAATTATACAATTTTACGTATTTTTTTAATAATGTTCAAGATCTTAAATTATGTAGAACATTTGAGGAATATCTATTTCACTTCTTGTAGCACTTACACAATCATACACAGGTCAGTTATAAATTCTTATGATTACTTTGGCAGAAAACACCCATGAAGCTGGAAGACAAGACTTTAAAGTGCTGTTAGTCTTGCAACTTTACTGTTACTTCAGCTGATTCATAATATAACATTAGTGTTTCATTTCCTAATATTGTATTGCTGGAGCAGAAAACTGAAGGAGGGCAAAGTAAAAGACATAGTGATAGAGAAGCTGATAGATGATTTCATGCCCTGGCAAGAAAAATCAACATCCTTCTGAGAAAGAATGAGGAGAACATGTTGCAGATGCTGATGTACTTTCTCTTCTGACATGCTTACTGATAAGCGGCATGTAATATCAACAGGACAAGATACAAACTAAGAGAAGTTTTCTCTGAACACGACTTCCACTGCACAAAACCTGGAATTAAAGTTTATTTCTAGGAAATATTTGAGTAAAAATGTAAATATCATATCATTTTACATTATTACCAAATCATAGCTAAGCATGCTTATCTTAAAGTTTGTGTATATATTTTTAAAGTTTTGCTGGGATTTCATGGAGTTTGGGGACGTTTTAAAGAAAATGTCTTTTCAATTTATATACATATGGACATAGGGATAAGATAGGTGGAGACAAATACAATATAGGATACAGTATCTTCTGGTTCAAAGAAGCCCTGAAGGTCAAAGATTTCACACTTCAGGTAAAATCAAATTCAGAATTTCTTCTGTTTAGGTATCTCAGCTATAAGGTCTCATTTATTCTATTGCATTCAATTTCTACTTTATTTCATATTTAATTCATTTCCAGATTAAAATATCCTCCATTTGACTTGGTGATATGCAGTACAGAAATGGTCAAGATGGAATCACAGAATCACAGAATTAGTAAGGTTGAAAAAAACCATAGAGATCATCAAGTCCAACCTATCACCTGTTATCTAACTTAAACTGTTACCTAACCTGTTGTCATCCTGCTACCACACACCATCTTACCAATAACACACTACCCTAATATCTATGGTCATGCTACCAAGTACATCATCCAACCTTTTCTTAAACACCTCCAGGGATGGTGGCTCCACCACTTCCTTGGGCAGCCCAGTCCAGTGAAAGATCACCCTCTCTGTGAAAAAGTTCCTCCTAATGTCCAGTCTAAATCTCCCCTGATGCAGTTTAAGACTGAGAGACCACTCTCTCTGTGAAAAAGTTCTTCTTAATGTCCAATCTGAACTTCCCTTGACCCAACTTAAGACTGTGTTGTCTCATTCTATCACTTGTAGCCAGAGAGAAGACATCGACACCCACCTGGCTACACCTCCCTTTCAGGTAGTTGTAGAGAGCGATAAGGTCTCCCCTCAGCCTCCTCTTCTCCAGACTGAACAACCCCAGCTCTCTCAGTCGTTCATCATAGGGCTTGTGTTCCAGCCCCTTCACCATCCTCATCGTCCTTTTCTGGACACACTAAAGGATTGCAACATCCCTCTTAAACTGAGGAGCCCAGAACTGAACACAGTACTCAAGATGTGGTCTAATCAGTGCTGAGTACAGGGGGAGAATAACTTCCCTAGTCCTACTAATCCTCCTATTCCTGATGCAAGCAAGGATGCCATTAGGTTTTCTGGCCACCTGGGCACACTGCTGGCTCTTGTTAAGCTTTCTATCAACCAGCACTCCCAGATCTCTTTCCACCTGATCATCCTGCAGCCACTCCCTCCCCAGCCTATAGTTCTGCATGGGGTAATTGTAACCGAAGTGTAGGACCCGGCGTTTAGACTTGTTGAACCCCATGTCATTGGATTCGGCCCACCTATCCCGCCTGTCAAGGTCTCTCTGCAGTACCCTCCTACCTTCCACTAGATTGACACTTATTCCCAGCTTGGTGTCATCTGCTAACTTGCTCCATCCCTTCGTCCAGATCATCAATAAAGGTATTGAACAGGATAGGTCCCAACACTGAACCCTGAGGCACCCCACTAGTGACCGGCCTCCAACCGGACACAGCACCATTAACCACCACTCTCTGAGATCTATTATCCAACCAATTCCCGATCCAGTACACTGTAAACCTATCCAAGCCACAAGCCTCCAGCTTCATCAGGAGTTTGTTATGGGGGACAGTGTCAAAGTCTTTATTAAAATCCAGGTACACCACATCAACAGCTCTTCCCTCATCAACCAGGCAGGTCACCTGATCATAGAAAGAAATTAGATTAGTTAGGCAGGACCTTCCTTTCCTGAAGCCATGCTGACTATGTCTGATCTCCTTACCCTCCTGAAGGTGCAACATAATTTTCCTTAAGATGATATGCTCCATAATTTTGCCTGGCACTGAGGTCAGGCTGACAGGTCTATAATTTCCTGGCTCCTCTTTCCTACCCTTCTTATGGATAGGTATTACATTGGCCATCTTCCAATCTTTTGGGACCTCCCCAGTAAGCCAAGACCTCTGACAGATGACTAAGAGAGGCTTAGCAAGTTCATCTACCAGCTCTCTCAAGAAATTATGTAGCACTATCTATTGGTCATCTATCCTGGAAGCATAATCTAGAATGAAATTCTCTTATAGTCTTATTAGAAGATTACATGGAATTCCAGTAGCTCATCATTAAGCTCTGATGGGAAGTGACTAAAATGTTGTTTCTAGTTCTCTAAAAACCCAAATGAAACATTGAAAAACTAAAAATGTTCCTAAGTTATTCTTTTCACTCTAAAAAAAATTCTTGCATTGAAATGAAACCTGTCTTAATGCAACATGCATGTGGTGCCCCTTGTCTTCTCCACGTGATTCCTTGTGAAAAGAATCCCTCCATCTTCTTTGTAACTAGCCTTTATGTACTTGAATACCACACTCTGTGTCTTCTCTTGTCTGAGGAGAAAAGACAATCAGTGGTTTTAAACTGGAAGAGGGGAAGTTCAGACTAGAAGTTAAGAATAAATCCTTTACTATGAGGGTGGTAAGACATTTGAACTGGTTGCTCAGATAAGTTGTGGAAACCGCAACCTTGTCTAGTGAAATGTGTCCCTGCCCATGGCAGGGGGGGTGTCAAAATAGATGATCTTTAAGGTCCCTTACAATCCAAAACATCATATATTCCATGACTCCTCATAGGGAGTCATTCTTCATAGGGCAGATTCTTCAGTCCTTTGATCATCTTTCTGACTCCTCATGGTCCTATTCTGTAAAGGTCAGATCTAAAGTGATGTTGCTGCTGTTGACGAAGGTACACTGCCTAAGGTAGAATTAGATATACCAGTACCTAACAAGCACAGCACTTCAAGTATGCCTCTGGCCAAGATCTCTAACCCACAGAATCTGTGCCATTTCCTCATTGCTTGAGAATAGCTGACTAGTGTGTTGACTCCTTACAAAGAAAGTGGACCTCACATATTGAAGTTGGAAAACTGATTCCCTTCAGTACTCTCCAAAGAGTTGAGCATTTGCAAAAAAAAGAGTCCTAGTCATTTATCAAAACAGAATCATATCCTGATGTAGCTTGTTTCTGTTGCAAAAGTACTTAATGAATAAGCCCTTGAATTTAAAAAAAATAAATTATTTTTAGCAGTAGTCCTCTTAAATACTCTAGTCTTTGCCAGCTTTCAACTAACAAGCTCAGTTAACAGCAGTGGTCCTGCAACAGTCGGGGATCACTGTCTATGCATGCTGGAATTACACTGCTAGCGACAATTTTCGGAGTCCAATCTGTTACTGTGTTTCACAGGCAAATAAATGTTTTAAATTCCTTGAATCATGATAACTTGCCTCTTCTAGCAAGCTGATTATTTAAAAAATCCCCAACATCATTGTATCATTCTTTTTAATCTGTGATTAAAGGTTATGATTATTACCAGTGGAAGTTACCAGGCAACACTTTTTAGTTTGTGGTTTGATCAGGTGAACATAAAAAGAATATGAAGCATAAAAAATAACTTTGTTTGTAGCTACAAAAAAGGATAGATATGTCAGAAAAATGTCTACCTTCTCATAATTCTTAATATGGAGTTTCTGACAAGCATAGAGATTTGGCTTAATTATTTATTCATTTCATTGCAACTCTTTTCAGCTGTTTTAAATTCCTGATAAGTCCATTTAAATAAAGAGAAGTCTATTGGAATGTTGATTTTACATTTGGAAATCCTGAAAGTTACTCTATTCAGATAATGCAAATGTGTAGTTTGTGGTGTAATGTTCCTTGTTAAAAACTGATAATTCCACAGAAAGAGCTCTTAACACCTGCGTGTCTATGGCTAAAGCAACAAAGGCAATAATACAACTAACTAGCAATCTGTGAATCCTCTCTTTCACCTACTGGCTAATCCTAGAGCCACTGGAATCTTCCAGACAGTTGAATTTCCTGTCTTTATTCTTTCACAGTTCACAGGTTCACAGGTTATTCTGAGTTGGAAGGGACCCACAGGATCATCTAGTTCAATTCCTTAGTGAACGCCCACCCAGGGACCAGGCCCACAAGCGTGGAACCACGGGCACCATGCTCCATCCATCCAAGTCTCCCACCATCTAGACCATGTCTCTGAGCCCCTCATCAGGTCTTCTCTAAAACACCTCAAGGGATGGTGACTCCACCACCTCCCTGGGCAGATCATTCCACTGAGATATCACTCTCTCTGTGAAAAACCTTTCTTAAAATCCAGTCTAAACCTCCCCTTGGCACAATTCTCTCTGGCTATGTCCTCTTGTTCTGGTGTCATTAGCTTGAGAGAAGAGATTCACACCCACCTGGCTGCAACCTCCCTTCAGGTAGTTGCAAACAGTAATCAGGTCACCTCTAAATCTCCTCTTCTCAAGACTGAACAATCCAAACTCCTGTAGCCGCTCCCCATAAGGCTTGTGTTCCAGTCCTTTCACTATCCTTGTCACCCTTCTCCGGACCCTCTCAAGCAGTTCAACATCCTCCTTGAACTAGGGAGCCCAGAACTGCACACAGGACTCAAGAGGTGGTCTGACCTGTGCCGACTACAGGGGAAGGATAACTTCCCTAGTCTGACTGACCACACTCTCCCTAATACAAGCCAGGATGCATTGGCCTTCTTAGCGACCTGGGCACACTGCTGGCTCATATTGAGTTTTCTCTCAATCATTACTCCTAAATCCCTCTCCATTTCACCACTCTCCAGCCAATCATCCCCNAGGTCAGGGCCCGTATGGAGAGGCTGAAAGCTCTGAAGGCCCCCCTAGGCCTACTAGAGAAGGAGTAGGAAGAATTCCAGGCATCCCACTGCTGTTTGTGGAAAGGAACATCGTGCAAACCTATGGAAGAGTGAGAGAGGAGCCAGTGATGCAGAACCCACCTGAAGCCACGACTGAAGATGGAGAATCATGCTGCAACAGCTGCAGATGTTTGTGGGAGACCAGCTGAGCTCGGCAGAGATTCTTTGGATAGACATTTTGTGACAGAATTGCATTGTGGTAGGATCTGAACGATGTACTTTGGCATGGGCTCATATATGAAGGAGCAGAGTAGCACTTGAAACACTGCATCCTGTGCTGTAACTCTCAGACAACAGAGAATGGAAGAACTGCCGTCCATGGGTCGAGATCTCACTTGAAAGGGTCATGAAAGACTTTTCCTCTCATGAGAGAGAGAGAGAGAGAGAACTTTATGAAAGGGCAGAGAGATGGTTACTACCCAAAATCTGGTCAGAAATACCAACTTGCCTGGCTTGTCCCCTATCCCTGTTCCCCCTTTGTCTCCTGGTCGAAAAAGGGAATATGAGATTTGTTGTAAGAGAAGGAGGGGTGAGGGAAAAGGTTGCCTTTAAAGTGATGCTTCTCACATCAAGCTCTGGTCTTGTTACTTAATAAATAAATTTTTTATATTCTTCATTTGTAGTTTGCCTTGCTTTTGCCTGCGACATATTTTATTTTCTAGTTTTTTCCTCCAGGAGAGGGTGTAGATGAATCTCTGGCATCCAACCAGGGTAAAACCATGACATCAGGCAAGACCTACATCTCCTAAATCCATGCTGACTAGTTCTAATGTCATGGTCATTTTGCAGTTGCTGCGTAATAGCACAAAGGACTATCTGTTCCATGACTTTACCTGGAACTGAGGTCAGGCTGACATGTCTGTAATTGCTTGGATCATCTTTCCTGCCCTTCCTGTGGATTGGTGTCACATTAGCCAATTTCCAGTCTTGTGGTACATCACCAGTAAGCCATGTCTCAGTCTTTTCTCTTTTCTTTCACTTATGTTTACCTTTTGGCATTTGACATTTGACACCTTCAAACTACATTGTAAAGACGGGTCAAGGTTCTGAAAAAGAGACACTGTTGATTGTGAAAGCATTTGGTGGTCAAGTGATCTTACCTGCATAGCAGTCACTAAAATCTTCATAATATGATTATTAAGTCATACATTGCTGAAAAAAATTTTAGTAAGAAGAACTTGTTATCCTTTACTCACTGACATGGATAATGTTCTGGTCAGGATCTATATCCATTTTTTGTCGGATCTGAAGCAAATTTAAAATGATTATATGTTTAATACTAACAAAGTAACTATAGCCTCTAGTACTATAAGAGCAAGGGCACAATTTTATAACCTCATAGAATTTTTCTGCCGTGACAAAAGTATATGTGTATGGGGTTTTTTCTCTTCATCTAGAGAATATGTGTACACCTTTGTAAACTATAAGGGGACAGAGCTGAAGTACTTTTTCTGGCCCAGAAGTTGGACAAGCTGCGGATATGATACAGGTGCATGGAGCATCAGAATGATGTAGGATATTACATCTTGACTAAGCCTGAATGAGTGTCATTGCAAATCTTAAAATGAAAAAGCACATTTTTCTAAAAGAATTCAACTGGTAACCATTATTTAAAGAAGTATTGGGATATTTCAATATTAGACATTTAACATAAAACATTACATTATAGAAACATGCTTTATATTTCACTGTAGAGGTATATTTGTGCAAAGAATTCTGGAAAATCTGACAAAAGAAAAAAATGTTGAGGAGATGAATGGCAGATTATAGAAATACATTTTATATATTACCTTGCAAACAAACAGGAAAAGAAAATCGATACTGATTGTTTCTGTGGAAGAAACAAGAATTTCACCTGGACAACAAAAGATACAAATGTGGTTTTTTTTCCTATGTCAGTATAGTTTATAAGGAAAGGGGCTTTGTTCTTTGCTACACAGATGGTAAGAGAAAGAAAACTGAAATCTCTGCAAGACATTTCACACAGACATGTCTGACAGGTGATCAAATCATCGAACACTTCTCCCTTGAAAACAATGTTCAAATGCAGTCTAACCATACACACTGTGACAGCAGGAACGTATCTTCCTCTGTGTTGACATTCATTTTAGTAATAGAAATAGCAAGCAGTATTTCTAGCAATGACAACAACAACAAAAAGTATATGCTTTCATGTTTACGATACAGAACTCTCATCAATTAATGTATTTCTCTACTTAGGGAAGACTGTTTTAATAGGAAACTTTCAACTTTTGTTAACATGAAAAAGTAGTGACTCAGATGTGGAAACATTGTACAGTCTGTTTTAGAAGTAAACGGTCTTATTCAGTATAGGATTATAAATGTCGGTGAAAATGCTATTAATGGTGTTAACATGATGGTTTCCTACTAAATCATGGCCTTAATATTCACAGCTAAACACATAAACAACATTTCAAGGCTCCCATCACTCAGAAGTACATTTCTGCAGAATATAAGTGTATCTGTCACCCTGAGATGTATATAAAGTGCCTATTTTTAACTCTCCATTGTCCAACTACGACTGAAAGAGACTGCAATATGTCATGAAAATTGTAGTCTTAATCTCATAGCTGAAAGAAATAGATAATCAGAAATCATTTTCTTGTAACTCTTATGACTTAAGTTTATTGCCTCACTTCATTCTGTGTTCAATATTAAACATCACAAGTGTAGAAAGTACATCTACTATAAATTTACGGAAGCTATTAGTGACGGAAGCTATTAATGTGAACAGTTAAACAGTCCTGACTTCTTACACTGTATTGGAAAGTCTCCAGAAAAAATTTGGGTATTCGCTTTCTTCATCTAGTGAAAAAAATATTTTATTCAACATTTATAACAGAAGGCAGAAGAAAATTTTGTTATTAATGGTAATTAATTTCAAGAACAGAGAACTAACATACACACTAACACAACAAAGCTTTATCAATCAACCTGTGGATCTGTGAAAGCATGTATTTTGTTATAAATTAAAAATAATTAAAAAGAAACAAGGTATGTGTTTACCAGCTGAGGATGTTATCCTTTATCCAAATGAAAGGTCAGATTTTGCAATGTATGCTCCAAAATGTTTCCTCATATGTGGTACTTAAAACTTTGATAGTAAATACCTTCTAGTATGTTTTTTGTGAAGAAATTCTGTACAACTGGGATGAGACAAGAGCTCTGTTGTCTGACTTATTTCTCATAAATATCAAGTGACTTACATCAAAACTTCTTCTTTTCTTATGTTTTGTAATAATTTATACTAAAATATGGTGTGATTTGCATAAAAACACTTTTCATAAAAATATTGAAGTAAAACCTAACAAGCCCCTCCATATTGTAAAACACAGAATCATAGACTATTCTGAGTTGGAAGGGACCCACAAGGATTATCGAGTCCAACTCCCTGGCTAATGCCCATACAGGTTTCAAACCCACAACCCCAGAGCCATGGACACCATGACCTCTCTATCTGAGCAACTCTCAGGGTTGTGTCATCATCGTTGTTGGTTTGGGAGTTTTTTTCATTATATAACTTAATTCCCTGTCCCATCGTCCCATTATCTAGTCCATGCCACTGAGTTCCTCATCCAGTCTTTTCTTAAACACCTCCAGAGATGGCAACTCCACCACCTCCCTGGGCAGACTATTCTGCTGAGGGATCACACTCTCTGTGAAAACGTTTTTCTTAACATGCAGTCTAAACCTCCCCTGGAGTAGCTTAAGGCCATGTCCTCTTGTTCTGCTGCAGGCAGCCTGAGAGAAGAGATTTACACCCACCTGACTGCAACCTCCCTTCAGGTGGTTATAAACAGCAATAAGGTCATGGCAAAGAGGTCACAGCAATGAGGTCCTCCTCTCAAGGCTGAACAGTCCCAGTTCCTGCAGTTGCTCCCCATAGGGCTGTTCTCCAGCCTCTTCACCATCCTTGTCGCCCTTCTCTGGACGCTCTCAAGCAGTTCAACATACTTCTTCAACTGGGGAGCCCAGAACGGGACACAGTTTTTAAGATGTGGTCTAACCAATGCCGAGTACAGGGAAAGAATGACTTCCTTCGTCTGACTGACCACACAGCTCCTGATACAGACCTGGATGCCATTGGTCTTCTTAGCCACCTGAGCACATTGCTGGCTCATATTAAGTTTTCTGTCAATCATTACTCCCAAATCCCTCTCCATTTCACCACATCCCCCAGGCGGTAGTAATGCACGGGATTGTTGTGTCCAAAGTGAAGAACCCGGCACTCAGATATGTTAAATCTCATATTATTGGAATCTGTCCATTTCTCTAGTCTGTCAAGGTCCCTCTGAAGGGCCCTTCTGCCCTCTGGCAGTTCAACATTTAACCTGATTTGGTGATTCATAAAATTCCAAATTTAGTGAGTTAGGTAAGGGCATAGAGATTTTGGAATTTTAGTGAATTAGTGAAAATTTAGTGAATTTCTAGTGAATTTTAGAAGGATTAGTAGACTTTAAAATAATTCAGGTGGCCTGAGAGTTAAGGTTGAATATTAAGGGTGAAAAACGCTGTCCTGCAGTCTCTGAAGGTAAACAAAAGTGAGTGTTAGCCATAACAAGGGGAAAAGAATGAGCAACATTGAAGATAATTGGTTGAAGGACTCATGGCAAAGTTCTGGTATATGACATAATGCTGAAAGGATGAATATTCATGGGGTGATTTGCATATGTATGANAGGGGAGGTTGCCGTCAGGTGGGTGTGGACCTCTTCCTTCAGGCTGATGACACCAGAACAAGAGAGCACAGCCTCAAGCTACACCAGGGGAGGTTTAAACTTAATGTTAGGAAGTGGTTTTTCACAGAGAGACTGATTGCACATTGGAATGGGCTGCCCAAGGAAGTCATGGAGTCGCCGTCCCTGGAGGTGTTTAAGAGAAGACTTGATGAGGAGCTTAGTGACATGGTCTAGCTGGGGGGTGTTGGGCTGGATGAACCTGTGGGTCCCTTCCGGCTCGGAGTGGCCTGTTAGACTGTGAGGGAACTAGGTTTGTGTTTACCACCAGGATGTGAGTTCGGTCTCTGTTCGGGTGCTAGATGGTGAGTTGGACTGGATGATCCTTATGGGTCCCTTCCAACTCATAATATTCTGTGAAATTCTGTCTGTGAAATAATGTCGTGGTTATTTTGGAGTTGCTGCATAATAGCACACAGGACTATTTCTTCCATGACTTTACCAGGGACTGAGGTCAGGTTGACAGGTCTATAATTACTTAAATCATCTTTCCGGCCCTTCTTGTGGATGTGTGTCACATTAGGCAATTTCGGAGAGTGGCTTAGCGAGTTCATTTTCCAACACTTCCATCATTCTCGGACGGATCCCATCTGATCCCATGGATCTGTGAGGATCCAAGTTGCTCAGCTAGTCTAACTATCTCCTCCTGGATTACAGGGGGTTTATACTGCACTCCTACACCTTCCTCCACTTCAGAAGTCCAGTTGTCCTGTAGACAATCTGTCTTACTGTTAAAAACAGAGGCAAAGAAGGTATTAAATATTTCTTCCTCTTCTTCATCTCTAGTTACTACATTCCCCTCTTCATCCAATAAGGAGTGAAGGTTGTTGCAGGCTCTCCTTTTGCTGTTGAAGTATTTATAAAAACATTTTTTGTTGTTCTTTACAGAAACAGCTATTTTGAGTTCCATCTGGGCTTTTGCCTCTCTGATTTTTCTCCTACATGACTTTACAACTTCCTTTAACTCACCCTTACTGACTTTCCCTTTCTTCCAAAGGACATACACCCTCTTCTTTTCCCCTAGTTCCTTCAGGATCTCCTTGCTCATCCAGGCCGGCCTTCTACCCCTCTGACTCATCTTTTAGTACACTGGGACCGCCTGCCCCTGTGCCTTCATGAACTCATTCTTAAAGTATGTCTGGCCTTCCTAGACACCCTTTCAGATGCCACCTTTTGAGTTGCCCCTACAGAACACATTCAGGGTCCTGGATTTTGAGGATCAGGAGGATGATATGGAAGGAGGCACTCCACCTAGTAAATCACTGGGAACTACCTCTTCCACTAAGCAAATCAGAACCTCCAGTCTCAAAGGGAAGAGGAGGGTATTGGTTGTCAAGGACTCCGTTCTGAGGGGAACAGAAGGACCTACCTGTCGTCCAGACCAATCCCACAGGGAAGTCTGTTGCCTCTCTGGGGCCCAGGTACAGGATATTGCTGAGAGGTTGCCAGAACTAATTCAACCTTCTGATTATTATCTCCTGCTGGTCATCCAAGCTGGCAGTGATGAGATCAATGAGAGGGGATCCAGAGAAATTAGGGGAGAATTTAAGGAGCTTGGTCAGTTGATCAGTGGGGCAGGAATGCAGGTAGTTTTTTTCTCGGTCCCCGCAGTAGCAGGTTTGGAACCTGAAAGAAACAGGAGAATTCTTGCTATTAACAAATGGTTTAAGGGTTGGGGCCACCAGAAGAATATTGGGCTTTATGATCATGGGGCATCCTTCGCCAAACCTGGCTTGCAGTTCTTGTGGGCAGAATCTATCAAATAAGGGCAAAAGAATTTTGGTTCATGGGCTTGCAGAACTCATTGACAGGGCTTTAACCTAAGTTTGAAGGAGGAAGGGGATACAGTAGTCACTCGGGGAAGACACTGAAAGTGGTAGAAATGAGACAAATACAAATTCAGCAACCCAGTTGAAGTGCACATATGCTAATGCACACAGCCTTGGTAATAAACTGGAAGAATTGGAGGTTTTGGTGCATCAGGAGCAATACAGCATAGTTGCTATCATGGAAACATGGTGGGATGATGCGCATGATTGGAGCGCTACGTTGGCAGGCTACACGCTCTTCAAAAGAAATAGGAAAGGAAGAAGAGGTGGGGGAGTGGCCCTATATATTAAAGCAACTCTTGATCCCATGGAGTTTGACATCAAGGATGATCAAGTAGAGAGCCTCTGGATTAAGGTAAGAGGGATAGCCAATGAAACTGAAATCCTGGTAGGAGTATGTTATAGACCACCTGACCAGGAAGAAGAGGTAGACTGATTGCTCTTTAAGCAACGAGAGATTGCCTCAAGATCAGTTGTCCTAGTTCTTGCAGGAGACTTCAATCTGCCTGATATGTGCTGGGAACTTAACACAGCAGAGAGGAGACAATCCAGAAGGTTCCTATAGAAAGTTGATGATTATTTCTTGACACAGGTAGTGAATGAAGTCAAATGCATAAGTCTTAAATTACACAGGAATATGTACACAGAAAATATATTTCTACATGAAATTTGAGAAAACCTTGTAAGTATTACTGGAAATTCTCAGTTGACTCCATACACAATTTTTTTTTTAGACTAAAATGTAGCTTTTAAAAGTTCTTGACTTTTGGGTTGTAAAAAATTATGCCATTTTCTAGATTACAAAGATAGCTTGTATGCTTGCATTTTCCTGGCATTCAGAATTGTTCCAATTTGTGAATAGTTTTGTAAAATTCAATTTCCCTTGACTTTTCATATAATATAGAACCACCTGGAAGTTTAAATAGATGATTCAAGAGTTTGAGGAGGAATTCAGTTGTTTGAACAGAGGTTTCATAATGCCATTCTTTTAGGTCATCTTGTTTCATATCTGACATCACCATGTGGTGTCTCAGCAAAAAAAAGACTTTACACATGGCACTAAGATGAGGCAGCTGAAAACCATCTTTATGATGAAATTAATTTCATGTAAATGTAGACACCTGCAACACAGACTTTTACATTCCAGCTAGTCATTACAGAGTCATTTTCTAGTCAATGGAGAGAAATAAGTACTTCAAGAGCCTAATTTGTCTGAGTGAATGTCCATATCTGCTCTAGGACGAGATGAACCATACCCTAAAGGCATATTTTAAATATAAAGGTATCTAACATGATTAGCTGAGGTCTGGACATCTATATTGTAGACACCAGGATGTACTCAGATGAATAGGACTCGTGTCAGCAGAAGTGAAGGAATTTTCTCTCAAAATGAGTCTGCCAGATAATGATGATTCTGAAATACCTAATTATCTTTTTCAGTTTGGCACATTGATTTCCTGTGGTCTAGGGTGTCAAATCTCACAGTTCCAAGATAGCTTCCCTATTGACTACTTTGCAGTCTCAAAATCATGGATGAGCTGGCAGCCCATGTGATTAAAATTTCCCAACTAAAGAATGCAGTTACGCTGAAGTTAGACACACTGAAGGATCATACATATTCAAACAATCTTCCACTCAGTATGGAAGTATCATGGAAGGATTGCTCTTAAGCTCTGGATACTGAACTATAGTGCTGACAGAAATCAATACCTTCCTTGCTAGGAGGTGTTCACTGAATTCAACTAGATGTGACTCAATACAGAGTAAAACAAACCATGACTTGAATGGCATGTGCAGAAGTGTAGCAGGAGTAAAATGGAGTAGCTTCTGAAGGGACACGGAGATCCCATCTGCCCCTTCCCTCCCCTGGCAGTGCGGTGCCGAAACTGCAAAGGGTGGCGGAGAGGGCTTAGTGTGTCCCCAGGACTACAAAGGACAATGGAGAGGGCTTGGTGCAGCCCCAAAACTACAAATGGTGGTGCAGAGGACTTGGTGTGGCCCTGAGACTGCAAAGGGTGGCAGAGCACTGCTCCCTCTAGCCTCGGGGTGGCCCAGTCTGCAGAAGACCCACTCCCTCCAGCCAATTTTGGGTGGTCCCCAAGTGAGCTGTCCCATCCCATGGGGTGTGCCAAATTATGCCCTCTGGTGTGGGCTGGTCCAGCAGAGGCATTATGCATGCAAACAGGGAAAAATGTTGAGAAGATTTGAGGGAAGACTACGAAATCTTTGCTGAAAAAATACTGCAGTGAGGACATGAAACTCGAAGTGTGAACTAGCAAGGTATTACTGTATTACTGTATTAAGATTGGAAAGATCTTTAAGATTGGAAAAGATCTTTAAGATTATAATTTCCTACTGCCAAAATAGCACTATTGACACGCTCAACACTAAACCAAGTGTCATATCTACATGTTTTTTTGAACACTTGCACTTCACCACTTTTTTGGACAGTCTGTTTCAATGCTTTACAACATTCACAGAATCACAGAATCACAGAATATTATGAGTTGGAAGGGACCCACAAGGATCATCTAGTCCAACTCACCATCTAACACCCGTACAGAGACCGAGAGCACATCGCAGANTAAGAAATTTTTCCTGATTTTAAATCTAAACCTTCCCTGGCACATAAAACAAATGAATATATTAATATGTTCCATTAGGAAGATAAAATTTCTTTTTGTCCAGCTCTGAACTTCAAACTGATAAATTTACCTGCATTTATTAAATAGATTTATTTATTTATTTATTATTTATTTATTAAACAGCTGTTTCTAGACTTTTTTATTATTTGACATTGTTCTATTGGATATTCATAAACTGAAATAAAGATTGGAAAATATATGTGGGAATTTAAATATGATCTCAATGATACAATGAAGTTAGATGTTATTTCTGTAATCCTCAAAGAATGATGAAATACTAAGAAATAATGTATTCTGTAAAATGTGATCTTATGCTTTATATCATATGAAAAGACTGATTAATATTTCCTGTGTTGTTTGTGAATTCATGACAAAGCTGCTTACCCAGAAGGAACAACAGACTGAAGGATTATTTCAAAGCTGACCTTCTACACAGTGCACCAATGGCATTCTTTATAATACTACATTTCAGTACTGTAGTGTAGTCATTAGAATATCATAATATAAACAAATTCTGGTTTTCTGTATCTAGTCAAGTCGACTATAAAGAAATAGCTGTCTTTTTTAATGGTCAATTACACACTTAAGATTACATAGCCAAAGAATCACAGCTTTCCTACAGAAGATACTTGAGATTAGCACAATCTATAAATCAGCAAGCATATTTTAGAACAAGTAAATGACTAGACATTAGTAACAAGCAGACTGAAAATATTATGAAAGCAATTAAAAATATTTATAGATTATGTTTCATGAAACCAAAATAACATTCATTTTTACAGGAGATGACTATTTATTGTAAATAATACAGTTAATGGCATACATTCACCACATCTCACATTAATTAGATATTTTCTTTCTGTTAATATCTATGAAACAATTTTAAGTACCAATGTCAATAATAGTTAACATGATTAAAACTGCATTCCTAATAAGAATTTTATCCCAACTTGTGTTAATGTTTATTTTAAAATGCTTCTGTGCTGTATAGCCATCAGTTTCTCGTTAGTTATTTTACCTGAGTTCTATAATCATAGGACCCAAGGGAGATATTCACATATTTTTATTCATGGTATAGCGGGTATTCACTAGTTCATTCAAAAGAAATATGTTAACTGAAATTCCAGAACTATAGTCAACACAAAAATACTTGCAAACTTTTAAAACGGGAACTTCATGAGAATTCCTCTAACTGTATTGGTATATTTGCTGCTGTGAATCTGAAGTTGCTGATTTCCTCACATTATGCTAGGAAGAAAGGAAGAGCCACTAGCAGTCAAAATCAGTCACAGAATCACATAATCACACAGAATCACAGAATATAATGAGTTGGAAGGGACCCACAAGGATCATCTAGTCCAACTCACCATCTAACACCCGTACAGAGACCGAGAGCACATCCCAGAGCGTAACACCAACCTAGATGCCTCACAGCCTAGCAGGCCACTTCGAGCCGGAAGGGGCCCAGGGTCATCCAGCCCTACACCCCCCAGCTAGACCATGTCACTAAGCTCCTCATCCAGTCTTCTCTTAAACACCTCCAGGGATGGCGACTCCACCACCTCCCTGGGCAGCCCATTCCAATATGCAATTACTCTCTCTGTGAAAAACCGCTTCCTAACGTTAAGATTAAACCTCCCCTGGCGTAGCTTGAGGCCGTGCCCTCTCGTTCTGGTGTCGTCAACCTGGAAAAAGAGGTCTACACCCATCTGGCTGCAACCTCCCCTCAGGTAGCTGTAAACAGCAATGAGG
>WEKX01001355.1:0-16859 GCA_013390025.1 Pitta sordida
AGCCAGGACTGTTGGTAAATTATAGATGTGGCATCCTTTGCAAACACTCTCTGGGCTCGTCGATCCATCCAATTCTGAACCCAACACAGAATGCTCCTATCCAATCCATGCTCTGAGAGTTTCTTCTGAAACTTGCCATGTGAAACCGTGTCAAAGGCTTTACTAAAGTCCAACTACACAAAATCTACAGTCTTTCTATCATCAACCAGGTGAGTCACCGGTTCATAGAAGGAGATCAGGTTAGTCAGGCAGGACCTACCTCTCCTAAATCTGTGCTGACTGGGTCTAATGTCGTGGTTATTTTGCAGGTGCTGCATAATAGCAAAGAGGATTATCTGTCTCCCAGTCTTGGAAGGTAAACAAAAGAGGGTACTAGCCAAAACAAGGGGAAAAGAATGTGAAACATCAGAGCGGATTGGTTGAAGGACTTATGTCAAAGTTGAAATTTATGACATAATGTTGAAGGGATGCATATTCATGGGGTAATTTCCATATGTATGAGGCAAGGATATAAAAATAGGTGGCAAATCTGGGCGGGGTCTTTAGGCACCTGATAGGGCAGGGGACACTGCTGTTCCTCTTTCCTTGGTTCTTGCAAGCAACTTCCTTGAGTCCCAAATGATTTCCCTTAAATCAGAATGACAATATATAATAACCTGAAGAAATTAAAATATTATAACTTTGTAAAACAGTCTTTTTCATGCTCTGAATGCTTACTTGTAAGTAAAAAAACTTTTTACGCCCAAAATCAGGTTTGTGTACACAGCTCAAGTAACATCCATTCGAAATGTCTCTGTCGCCTTCCACCAGTGAAGGCCTTGTCACAGGTAGTGACACAGAGAACTCCTTTGACCCTATGATTGTATGTGTTATAATTTCCCTAAGCAAAAATATCTCCTGGATGGTATTCTGTTCTTGTTCTTTTTCATCCTGTTCTTACTGTTAAAGCAAGTGGAATCATAGAAATTTACCCTCAGCGTTTTCCTTTCTATCCTGCAGAGAACTGAGACATTTAATTTGAGATAACAAAACCAGACAGGAAGTAAAAATGTAACTTATAAAAGCCAGTATTTCCACAAATTATAACTAAGCTGAAAAAAAAGAGAAACTTGCAATATCCGGCCCATTCTTCCTATTGTACAAAGGGAATTCCTAGTTATTCTTTGCAGAATGTCATCACTGCCAGTGTTGGAGAGACATTTCCAGAAAGGAGCACTGTCATTTCTTTCTCTATGTCAAATGTTACTGGTGTCTCCTACATGAACAGTTCATTTCAGTTACATGTCCCTGATTTTGAGACTTCTCCATAGATGTGGAAATGCTCCAGCAAATTATGAGCAGAAATCAGTGTATTTGTTTTAAATAGCATAGTGTGCTACTATAATTTCATACATTTACAGTTATACCCCCTCATTTGTGAGAAACAGGTAATGTCAGAGGTCTCACGAAATGTCAAATTCACAAATACACCCAGGTCATTAATATGCATGCAGACCACGGCCATCGCTCCACCCCCAGCCAATCAGGAGTACTGGGGAGCCTTTTCGACACCTCCCCATGGGCTCACAAAGCACTGGGGAGGAAAGGGAAGTGTTTCTGCGCCCTCTCTGCCTCAGGAAACCCCCCTGAGAATCCCTGGACTTCTCTTTGGCCACGCTGCCACTTCCACATCTGCAGCCGGGCCTGGGCTGCTGCGTCCGTGCGTGCTCGCACTACCTCACTGGCAGCACAAATCTCACGCTGCTCCTCCCCCACTCCTCGTGCCTGGTGGCCATCCCCACGCCATCCTGTCCCCATGTCGTTCCGTCTCTCCTGGACTGTCAGCGCGGTGCAGCCGGGGGGTGGACATATCCCGCTGCTGCACCATCCCAGCCACTTCTGCACCCACCACCTGGCTGCTGCCACCGCATGTGCTTGTCCTGCCTCCTCCATGGTGGGGGAAAGGGTTTCCCCAGGCTTTGGTCAGCATTCTTGCACTGGGTCTCAGCGGCCGCCTGGGGCATACTGCGGTCTGACCCTTCCACTGTAGGAACTGGGCACGGAGACACATAGAACTGGGTCAGGACCAGGGCACGGTTCCGCAGGGCCCTAAACGTCAGGGTGAGCCGGAGAAAACGCGCACTCTCCCTGCAGGGCCGGGCCAGTCCCACCCCACAGGGAGCGCCGGCACCGCCCCTCAGCGAAGCAGAGTCTCTGCGCATATGTCAGCCGGGGAACATTGCAAATCCCCAAAACTGAATTGTGAGAAATTTTCCTCACAAATCAGCAAGGTCATAATGGAAGGGTCACAATGTAGCGAGGATATACTGTACTTCTTATTTTTCTAAAATCCGAGACAAAGTAATTCTCAGCAGTTCTGCCTTGCTTCTCTCTGATTTTTTTTGTTTTAAAAAAGTTACTAAAAAAGATCTTATCTTGACTATAGACTATCTTCACACTATTTCTACTTCTCAATGCTTAATCAACTTCATCTTAACCTTTAGCTGATTTTTGCAGTAGCATCTTTTGCACTAATGTTCTGGTTCCTGTGTTGGAACAGTTAATTACTATATGAACTGCACATGTGCTTGCAACCATCTCATCTAAAAGTAACCTCTGGAAATTTACCTTTATTTTTTATTTTGTTTCCTTTACAGGAAATCTTTATGCCATACCCATGTATGCAGGCAACTTTCAAATCTCTAGATCATTGACTGCTGCTCTGTCAATGGGGAGGCTGCTGAAAACTCGTGCATTGTAAGACATGTAAAACTTCTTTACTAAGCACAGTTTCTTGTTGAACAGTGTCTTCTCATGGAGCAGAATAGCAAAAAATGGAAAATTATTTATGAGAAACCAGACAAGAGAAGGCATGTGGAGGAACCTTATAGTTACCAGGGAAAATAATTCACAAATGTTGAAGAACTGGTAAAATTTCTGGAAAGTTTCTCAGACTACTGAAACACAGTAATTTTTGCTTTTCTCTGTATTTGTTATCATCCATCCACTCAAGGAAAAACATCAAAACCATGGAAATTGAAGTGGTCTAAAACTTTCAGTACTTGAATTCTCTAAAATTATTGACTCACCTTAGGATAGAACAACTTAGGTAGCTCCCCCCAAAGACCAAAACACTATACTGTCACACTGTGAAGAGACAGACATGGTGAGAAGAGTAGCAGTACATCCCTTTTCAAAGCAAAGGGACACCTTACAAGTTATGTGTCAGGACCCTCTTTCAAAGGGGAAATGGAGCAGTTATTGTAAGAGGTAGGACTATGAGTGAGATGAATCTACAAAAATAATCTGATATGTTCAGTGAGAAAAGAGTGATTTATAAAATATTAGCCTTTGACCTTTGTAGAATCCACATTCAGGAAAAATGCTATTCAGTCTCCAAGTTAAACAAGATACAGAAGCATGGCATAGCGGCTGTGCTTTACTATAAAATTGGTTTGCACTCCTGTGCAGTGATTGTTGCAAGGCTGAGGTAGTTCTGTATATTAGTTTCTCCTGCCTGCAAATGTAAAGAGAGGCAATCTGAAAAACCTAGATTCAAACTGGTAATAAGAATTATGATCAGTCTTAAGGGAGAACTTCTGTGAAGAACCAGGATTTCTGCAAAAAATTAGGTGAGCCACTCTTGACGCTTTTGCACTGTAGACAGTAGGTTCAAAGTGTAATCGGACAGTAACAAGATCTATCCTGTCAGGGGTTATGAGCTAGGAGGAAAGGTGTCTGTCTCTTTTTGCAAGTAAAAAATGATAGGACAAGAAGAAATGGTCTGAACTTGCTCCAGAGAAGTTTAGATTAGATATCAGAGAATTGGAACAAGCTGCCCAGCAAATTGGTTGAATCACCATCCCTGGAGGTATTTAAAAGATGTGCAGATGTGGCACCTGGGGACATGGTTTAGTGGTGGTCTTATAGCAGTGTTAGGTTGAACTCAGTGATCTTAAAGATCTTTTCCAACCTAAATAATTTTATGGTTCTATTCTGCTGATGCTGCTGGATGCACTTCTGTGAGTAAGTTAGAAACTCCTCAGGCAGAAGAAAGAACACTGACCTGAAGTTTCACCTTATGGCTCCAAATCTGACACTGAGATACACTACATCTAACTGGCAAAATCACAGCAGTAGCTTTGAGATAAATCGAGAAGTATTAAGGGTCTATCTTTAACTTTTAACAAATAATGAGGGTGGCTATCTTCCAGTACATTTTTACAGGACGTTTCGTCCCTCGGAGACTATGAATAACACTGGACTTCCTTCAGACTCAGAGAGTTTTGGTAGTATTCTCTATGAAAATCTGTACCCTGAGGGTGCCTAATGGTATTCATGTTTGACATTTTAAACATATAAGTATCCTTCTGTTTCATTGTCTGCAACACAGCCTGCCAATTGATAGGAAATCCCCACTTCCACCAGGAGCTCCTGGAGCTGAAATCACCGTGCAGACTTTTGGGCCACCTGAAGTCCAGAAAGGTAGTACTTACCTGCTGCTATCTTAAGTGGCATTGCAAGTGAATATTATAATGAGGCCACTTCAGCCTGATATGCCTTCTCCCTGCTCCATCCCATTGCACCCATTCCCTAAAGTATCTTTATTATGTAAAGCTGTTTAAAAAGTATTTTTGATCAACACATGTGAGACCCTGGATCTGAATCTCACTTCAGTAATCATCTGGTTCAGAACATACCAGCTTGCGTGTGCGTGTATGTGGCAGAGCTGGAAGTCTGTTTCTGCAAGGCATGTGTTCAAGCTGCTGCTGTGACTCTGCCTGCAACCTCAGGGTTGAGCCTGCAGGTGTATGGTTGAGCCTGCCCACAAAGAACATGAGCCAAGGTGATAGAAGCACATGGCCAAGAACCATGTAGCTGCCTGTCCATCAAGGAAGCCCCTCCCCCCCCCGCCCACACCACACCCCATGGAGCTTCTGAGTAGCTGCTGCATCTCTCACTCTGGCTGGGAGGGCATTGAGTGGTTGCTAGACCAGATGTGCCATCTGGGGGAGTTGCCACGGTAATCAAACCTCACATGAAAATTCACAGAGCCTTCATTATGTGTTCATCTGCCTGCCTGAAGACTTGCCAGTATATAACTGTTGGTGGTAACTTTTTTCCCTCTCTTTTCTTCTTTCTTCACTCTTTCTTTCTCTTTTATCCTTCGCTGTTTTTATCTCTTTTCCTCCTCTACTCTTTTCTTTCTCTTGTGGATAACTCAAAAGCAAAGCAATTTGTCTTGTGCTGAGCTGGGTTACTGATTGCTTTAGACTGGGTGTTTTTTCTGGACTATGCCTTAGTTTGCTAAATATTATTCTGTAAGTCCTTTTGCCAAAACACATATTTTCTCAATAAATTAAAAGAAGTTCTCCTAGGGAAAGCATAATACCATTTTCTCTGGATGCAATTTAGTAGATAATAATGCACTAAAGGTTTTTAAATCTTTCAGAGCCTTAAAGAAATGTAATATAAGCTTATATGACTTCAAAACTGGTTGTTACAACAGGTTCACCTCTATTCATGAAAATCTGAATAGTGTTAAAAACATAATCCTGGGAACGCTTTTTATGTGTTGGGGGGGTTTTAGCACATTGTAAAGCAAGGCTTTAGCCCTATATTCTCCAAAGAAAACAATAGACCCTTATGCAGCAGTGTCTGCCGGAGAGCAAAACAACTTGGGAAAACATGATTTTGTGGGCTTCCCATTTGCCACTGGTCAAGGATGTGCTGAGAAATGATTTTTTGATGAACAAGCTGTAAACTTCAAGAACTATTTAATTCTCTGAGATCTATAACCATGAAACAGATCAAATATAATTCCTCAGAATAAGGAGAGAAAGATTTAGGAAGCAAAAAATACTACTAAATTTCTGATGCTTCTAGAATTTCTAGAAGCCATCACCGAAACAGTAGTGAGTATGAAAGGGACACTATAAACACTATCAGTCTCAGGACTTCCTGTAACTCTTTCCATGTGATCCAAAGTCATTAGCCGTGAGTGGTTTTCAGGTCTAAGCATATAAAATTTAACTAAGTTTACTTTTTTCCATTTTTAACCCTTTGAGTGGTATGATAGACTTGAAAAGATAAAGCAGATATGAACACTCAAGATTTAGAATGGATTTGACCTAATTATCAACATGATTCTGAATCCCTACTAGCTGACAAAATGTAAAGTCCTGTGGACATGAAGTCCTAGACATCACACTCAGTGTATTCAGTAGGAATGCTTTCTTCATTCAGTCAAATATCCTTTAGTGTTCTCCATCTGACTTAGAAAGAAGGAAGACTTCGTGCAGGTACATATTTCCTTTGCAGTTTGATCAAGTCATGCAAAACAAATAAAATCATGATACCTGGCAGTAATTTTTCAAAAGGGAAATTGTCAGGAGAAATACTGGAAAATTCATAGCATAAGGCATGGAAAAATATTTAAAATAATTTTATAATAATAAAATACAACAATATTTAACATAATTTTTAAAATAATTTTAATCAAATCTAGAACAACCACGTGGAAGGTTTAGTACTCAAATACTAGGCTGCTGTAATGTGATAAACAGAGTATCCAAGTGGTCTTTTTAGAAGTCTGAAGTCTAAAACATGCATCTCCAAAAATGAAAACTCTGGGTAGGAATGAAACTATTGGATATTTCTAATATGCCAACAAAGTTATAGATGATGCAAAGGAACAAGAAGAGGAAAAAAAAGAAAAATAATAGATTTAGAATATGGTGGTCTGTGCTTGTCACATAGTAATACCAGAAAGATTTCTGGAAGAAATCTTTAAAAAGTGAAGTTATTTTTGTTCTGTCCCTGTTTTAGAAAGCACCTAATTCTCTCAACTAATTGGTTTGAATGACAGTTGTAAAGTAATGAGCTACAGATGTCCAACTCTATAAGCTGCAGTCAGGAAAATATGGCTTATTTATCAGTTTTTACAAGGAGAAAGTAAACCCAAAAACTTTTTATCTGTTCTTTTTATTTGTGTTTAGTTCCTTCTAACTTTGCAAAACTCTTTAGCTCCATCTTCAGAGCAATAACATGTATGCATCTTCAAACCAGAGAGGTAGAAATCTGTTAAATGTATGTGTTAAACAATGCACTGGGAAGTAACACAGCACAAATGCATTGAAGTAAGGTTGAAAACTGCAGAGAATTTAAAAGAAGTTTGAGGCAGGAAACTTTGAAGTACAGCACTTCCCATGAATTGGTTCTGCTAAGTTGGTTTAAGGAGTTCTCATATGGCCTAACCATACATTTTCGCAAATGATTGAGTGAACAAGGGTATGTTTTACCAAAGTGCACCTAAAAGATCAATGAAAAACTCTTGGCTGGGTTTTGAGGGAAGGAGTAGGGAGTGCAGTGAAAAATAGTCATGTATTTAATCCAGTAAATGACTGGGTACTGAGCTGAGTGTCTTAAAGCTGCTGCTCAAAGCTGGCACTCAGCTGTTGATAGCAGAAGTTGAATACTTGAGGGCCTACCATTTGAAAACAGGAAAGTCATCATTTGGCAGAATTAATAGGCCGGTTGTCAGTTGTATGACAGCTGAGTTATAGAGTAGTAAGGCTAAGGGAGTCAAAGGACCACGGAATAAACTAATTTTCAACTAGATTATAGTTACTTTAAATGCTAGTACTTTAAAGGCATTTCATCGCCTGTCTCTAAGTGCCAGGTCTGCTTTTTACCAGTGGCTTCTTTTTTTCCCCCATCCCACCAGTGCAGCTTCAGTCTGAGATCAGATGGAGCTACGACCTGTCCTTCTGAGAACTTTGCACCTACCTGAACTGTCAGCAAACATCAGCAAGTTTATTTGGTTTAGTACCATTTCAAGTACTCAGTTTCCATAATCCACTTCACACAAATACCTCTTGCAGTTCTGTAACCTTTTTGGAATCTAGCTTCACTGTAACTACATGAGTGTTGAAGAACAGACTTAAATTCCTACACGTTTGACGTAAACATACACATTCAGTTTAATATGCTTCAAGTTCCAACTTTAATAAAACAGATTTGCTCTTCTCAAATTCAGCAAAGTATTGTAGACTGTAATTAAAAAGCCACGGGCACTAAAGAACATTATCGTTTGCATTGTTTTTTAATAAGGCTAATTAAAGCAAATTTAAGTTTTTATTATAGCTAGGAGAATAGTACTTCTTAATTTGACTTAAACTGGACATATTATATTCAAGACAAGTGTCCCATAGGAACCCTTAACAATTGCCAATTGCCCTCATTTCTGCAGAATGTTATTTTTTCAGACTTAGGAAGATATGTTATGCCCTGAAATTTGCTTGTTATCTCTTTGTCTCCTCCCTAAACTCAGGCTGTAAAAAGATAGCTTTAACATTTATGAACTTGCTCGTGCTCCCATTGATTCAGGGTTGTGTAAAGAATAGTTGGATCCATTCAGTAAAACATTCAAAGCTGTTAAAACCAAAACAAGCTTCTAGACTATCTATTAAAATCTGCTCCCAACATGCCTGTTGCTACTGATTTCTTTCTTCATGAGTTACAAACAGAACGTTCAGCAGAGCCAGTACTTTCTTCTTTACCTGTCAAATACAAGTCTGCCTAACAATGGAAGGACAGGTGTGGTGATTCAACCTCTCTAATCACACAGAATCACAGAAAATTATGAGTTGGAAGGGACCCACAAGGATCATCTAGTCCAACTCACCATCTAATACCCATACAGCGACCGAGGGCACATCCCAGAGCATAATAACAACCTAGATGCCTCACAACCTAGCAGGCCACTCCGAGCCGGAGGGGGCCCAGGGTCATCCAGCCCTCACCCCCCAGCTAGACCATGTCACTAAGCTCCTCGTCCAGTCTTCTCTTAAACACTTCCAGGGATGGCGACTCCACCACCTCCCTGGGCAGCCCATTCTAATGCCTAATAAGGAGTTCAAATAGAAAATTAAGAAGGAATGTATATGATGTGTTGAAACAGCAGGAGCTCTGGTACCTCAAATTTATCTCTCTATAGATGTTGGATTTTTTACCAGATACTGTAGGGACTACATTAACTCATCCATAAAATTAAGCAATACCATAACAATGAAAAAATGCAGCAAACACATGCGTGGGATTTCTCTGCTAGTTAGCAAAAAGATTAATGTTTCCTAAAAAAAAAATCCAAGTAATCTTTTCTGCCAGTAATTCAAGGAACTGAAGGGGCTTTTGCAGAGGTTTCCAGGCCATTTTTCACAAGACAAATTTTAATAGGAAATACATCTGCTCTCCCAGTCCTACACTACATGAAGAAAAAGCATGATTTCTTAGGAAAACACTAACTCATACAATAGAAAAGCTGGTAGTAGCAGGAATTTGTAAGATTGCTTTCAGATAATTCCCTGCCCCGAAACTGAAGTCAAACCATAAGGACTGTCCTGACCATCAGAGAGAGCTTTTCCCATGATCCACCCATTCTCATTTCCTACTAAAATTCTCTACATTGTAGAGTGGCTGTATAGTGATATTGGTCCTTCAAACATGCCAAGAAATGTGAAATAAAACAACTCTTTTCATGTGTAAGATGTAATGAAGGAAATAAAGGTGATTGAAACAGTGGTCAGAAAGGCAAATTATTTATGCTGTGTATACTCTTGATATTAACAGGACTTCTTTTGCAGTTGAGTTTATTTCTTAGTTTCATATAATGCAGGGGGATTTCTTAATAAGTGTCAGTCATTATTCCCACTTAATTTATGTTTAAGAATACTCTTTCTAGAAGAAAGTTGGTGTTCTCTAGCTCTTAATTCCAGTTTTAGTTAGTCCCAGTCTGACTGTGTTAGCATATTGATGTAAAGTGAGAGGGGTACACAAGACAGAACTTGCAGTTTGCTGTCTGATGGGTATTAATAGATACACCTTTTGATGTATTAATACTACTATGGTCTAGTCCATGATGCAGTCTATGTGCCGACAACTGTCTGCTCATGCTCTTCCAACATCTACTAGAATCTCATGTCAGAAATATCATGTGGGTGGATGAAATAAGCTAGTTATTTTATATAGCTGCATATAATAATTTTAACATTTTAATGAGTAGTAGATTTTGAGTGGGAGGAATATCCAATATATAATTTAGAGACTGTTCTGGAGACACAAAGACACAAGGATGCCAATAATGTGGTTCAAACTCCTAAAAAAATGTTTCTCTGGGACAAACACTGCTAAATAGAGTATGCCAGGAGTTGGGATCAATGATCCTTGGGAATCCCTTCCAACTAAGAATATTCTATAATTCTGTGCAAATTCAGGGACACCCAGAATAACTGGGCCAGTCATTTTCATCTTGTCCCCTAGATAAAATTAGGGAGCAGAAACTTCATGGTATCATTTTTCCATATCCTACGCAATAAGCCAGCCTGCAAACTCTCTTCTACAAAGTTGTTTTCATATGGCTTCAAATTTTCAGTATTGCTGAAGCCTATTTCCTCTTGCACTTAAAAATGAATGAGACAAAATGGAAGCCACAAAAAAGGGAAAGCAAAGCCTACTGTCCCCCCACTGTATGTGGACTGCTGTAAAGTTGCAGAGTCTCTTCCAAAACAGAATCTGGAAAGTAGATCCAAAATCTCTAGTTCCATTGTCACAGATTACACTGATGGTTCAGCTTGGCACAACAACTTGATGAGGCAGTTTTGAGGAACACAGAAAATGCTTGGTAACAATAAAAACATATCAAAATTTCAGTATATATATGTTTGCATCCCCTCTCCCACCCCCGCGATGTTCCAGGATAAAAGAAAAAAAATCTAACCTTCTTGTGGGCTATTTCTGTTTCATATTTCATTTCATATTTCAAGTTCATTTTTACTTGCATATCAGAGCATTTGCTCTCTGTCATTTTGAGTGCTTGGAACAGGAGGTGCAAACCCCTGTCCACATCCAGAAACAGAGGAAACAAAAATCAAAAAATGTGAATCAATCTGAGAAAATTAATACTGGAAATCACTCTAATAAACAGGAATATTGGTTTTGTAGGAGATGGGTTCTCTATTTAGCAAGGCATGTTACCTTTCATTAAAAGTCGTTTTAGGAGGAACATCCCAATTCACTTGTTCAAGGTGACTATGGGGAGATGCCATTTAAAAAATGCATCTGCCTCATAAAATGTTGTCCATACCAGGCACCAAATGGTGGCATTATTTACTATCAACATGTAAGAATTAACTGATTTTACATATAGAGTTTTAGCCTCCATCTTCCTGAGTGGAGCTGTAAGCATGCTGTGGATTAAATTATAAAAACTAATAGAAGCTAGAAATTGCATAGTTTTACCCATGCGCCTTTCTACATAATATCATAATGTGTATGTGTGGAAGAATCTTGTCCCTTTTTTCCGTCTAGTAAGGACAGGAAAATAGGAGCTTTTCACAGAATCACAGAATCTCAGAATCACAGAATACTATGAGTTGGAAGGGACCCACAAGGATCATCTAGTCCAACTCACCATCTAATGCTCGTACCNAGGTTTCACAGAATCAGTTTGTTCTACTAAGAAGCAGATGTTGCATAATCGTTCCTCACCTTGATGAATTTATCTTTAGAGATTTCACAAAGCTCGGCTTGCTTGCAAATATGGAATTCACACGTTCATAGGTTCACAGGTTATTCTGACTTGGAATTCCTTTTGTTCTTTCCCCTTGTTCTTAGATTGTACCATGTATTATTCTATTAGTCACTGGTTCACAGGTTATTCTGAGTTGGAAGGGACCCTCAGGAACGTCNACACCCTTCTTAAACCGGGCAGCCCAGAACTGCACACAGTACTCAATATGTGTTCTGACCAGCGCTGAGTACAGGGCAAGGATAGCTTCGCTAGTCTGACTGACCACACTGTTCCTAATATAGGCCAGGATGCCATTGGCCCTCTTTGCCACCTGGGCACACTGTTGGCTCATATTAAGTTTTCTGTCAACCATTACTCCCAAATCGCTCTCCATTTCACCACTCTCTAGCCACTCATCCCCCAGCCGATAGTGATGCATGGGGTTGTTATGTCCAAAGTGAAGAACCTAGCACTTAGTCTTGTTAAATCTTATACTGTTGTAGTCTGCCCATATCTCTAGTCTGTCAAGGTCCCTGTGAAGAGCCCTCCTTCCCTCCAGCAGTTCGACGTTTGCCCCCAGCTTGGTCCACAGTTTAGTGCTCATTGAACTATCATCATTCCTTTTGTGCTTAATAATATTTACTAGATTTTAACAGCATTCCTGCACACAATAACTGTAGCTAACTGATGAAATACACAACTAATTCACTACAAAACCATTAGCTTACATATCCTTGAGACATTGTGTTAGAAAGTGCAAGTTAAGAAGGAAGTAACCATGCATGTTAATTGGAAATAAGGAAAAAATCCCATTACTGGCATGTATTCTGATGCAGCAAAATCAGAATGAAACTTAAGCACTGCAGTTTAATAGATTCACTTCATGGGAATATTTAAGTACTTTATAGTCTTGCTTTAGAGGTCTGCGTAAGTCATTCTAACCATCACATATAATTCAGGGTACTTTTGTGGTACTCAAGAGCTTGACAGAAAATTATATGTCCCTTTTTTCTTCATTGTAGCCAAGCTTCCTAGAACATCACTGTTCTCTTCATCCACACAGACAGTCTTACAGTGAAGCCAGGAGTAGGTAATTCAGTGCGAGGCATTGGGCAATACTTTGCATCAGCCGCAGTTGCCCAGTATCGAGCTTTATTTGAAGTCTAGCTGAAAACCTCTCTGAAAGAGTCAAAACTCTTTTCTGCAGAAATACAGAACAAATTCGGGAGGCAAAAAGCCGTTTATGCGGTCAGAAATTGTTGACTGTGAACTCAGAGGAGGCTAGAAGCGTGACAAACTGCTGCCACCTGCTGCTGGTTGATTTTCAGCTACTGAAGCTCCAGCAAACCAAATTTGCAGCAGCCAGCAGAAATTGCAGATCATCTCATTCTATAGGGGAAAGGGGAAGAAAGAACTTGCTATATTTATCCCAAGAGCACTGATTAGACCTAAGGAACTGTGGCTGCCAGCATTCAGTACCTTGGCTTTTCTATCGTGCAATCACCACTCTGTAAGTTACTTAAATGTGACTTTGAAAAAGCAAATTAATCTTTTTAATGCTATTTTCCAAACAATAGAGGGGAAATAAAACTTCCAGGTTTTTTTTATAAATTTCTAAAGATGTTGAATATATTGATGTGGTTGCTTTGGAGTGTGTTTTTTATTATTCTATTTACATCTTAATTCTTTCAGAAGACTATTTTAATAAAACTCCCATTGCAATAAAATTTTTAAGCTTTATTAATTAGCAAGAATTAATATTTAACTCTAAGGCAGTTAGTCTGCCCCAGTTGTATGCTAAATAGGGAGGAAGGAGAACAGCTTGAATAAATATGGAGAGGTTAGATATTACAGTCAGCCCTCTTCCATTNCTCTGGGCCTTTGTAACCTGACAGGGCTGAGACACATTGCTGGTCAATGATTTTCTTTCTTTGTTTCTTGGGCCAAAAATAAACTTCTCTATAGCTCGCAAGCAATTACCTTGAGTCCCAATTGATTTCCTTATATCAACAGAATCATAGAATCATTAAGGTTGAANAGCCACAGCAGTGGCTTGGCTGCTCTCCCCGTCCTGTTCCAGCCACAGTAGCACAGCCACTCATCCTGTTCTGGCGGTGGCGGTGTGGTCACTCATCTCGTTCCAGCTGTGGCAGTGCAGCCACTTCGCCAGGATCCCCCGGGCTCTGCCGCTTCCCTACCCCCCCCAGGGACAGCTGTGGTTCTGTCGCTTCCCCACACCCTTGGCACGGCCACCACAGCAATCAATACACAGCAACACAGTGCCAAAACTGTGCTGGGGAACTGTCTGAGGGTATGGGGAAAATTTGCATATTAATGAGCTGCCATTCAATGTGGAAGTAGGGCTTCGCAGCACCTGATTAACACTGCAGATCTGCGATATAGGAGACCTGACTGTATAATGTTTTTGTAAAAGTTTACATCCACGCATGGATACTTTTGAAGGAAATCCTACCCTGTTGGTGACACTGTAATGCAAACTATCCTGACCTCACTACCACGTGTGGAAGAGTGAATCACAGAAATGGAACTGCCATCAGGGGATTTTCTGTGATTGAGATGAGCATCGCTGTCAGGGAAAATTCGATGGCCCTGGGTGAAGATGAAGCAAACTGGTTCCTAAGCTGGCAGCTCTCCCAGGAGCAGCAGCAAGAGTCTGGAGCTCTTACTGTTGGGGATGGCCTGGAGCTTGTTCACAGAACCACAGTGATTTCAGGATTCAGAAACATAGATTTTAGTGAGGTAGGTATAAGCTTAGAAATTTAGGGATTTTAGTGAAATAGTAAATTAGTGAATTTTAGAAGGATTTTAGAAGAATTAATACATGTTAAAAACATTCACTGGGCCTGAAACTTGACATCTAATATTAAAGGTAAGAAAGTCTTGTTTTCCAGTCCTGGGTGGTAAACAAAAAAGGATTTTAGTCAAAACATGGGGCAAGAATGTGAAACATCAGAGCTGATTGATCAAAAGGCTTATAGCAAGGTTGAAATTTATGATATAATACCGAAGGGATACACATTCATGGAGTAATTTCCATACGTATGAAGCATGAGTTTAAAGACAGGTGGCCAACCTGGGGCAGGGCTTTTTGCCTTTGGTCTCTGGGCCTTTGTAACCTGACAGGGCTGAGACACATTGCTGGTCAATGATTTTCTTTCTTTGTTTCTTGGGCCAAAAATAAACTTCTCTATAGCTCGCAAGCAATTACCTTGAGTCCCAATTGATTTCCTTATATCAACAGAATCATAGAATCATTAAGGTTGAAAAGCAAAAGTTCAGAGTACAGCCATTAACCCAGGACCACCATGTTCACCATTAATTCGTATCCCCAAGTGCTTCAACCACATGCATTTTCAACATTTCCAGGGATGGTGACTCTACCACTTCCCTGGGAAGCCTGTTCCATTTTCTGACAACCCTNGGACAGCTGTGGTTCTGTCGCTTCCCCACACCCTTGGCACGGCCACCACAGCAATCAATACACAGCAACACAGTGCCAAAACTGTGCTGGGGAACTGTCTGAGGGTATGGGGAAAATTTGCATATTAATGAGCTGCCATTCAATGTGGAAGTAGGGCTTCGCAGCACCTGATTAACACTGCAGATCTGCGATATAGGAGACCTGACTGTATAATGTTTTTGTAAAAGTTTACATCCACGCATGGATACTTTTGAAGGAAATCCTACCCTGTTGGTGACACTGTAATGCAAACTATCCTGACCTCACTACCACGTGTGGAAGAGTGAATCACAGAAATGGAACTGCCATCAGGGGATTTTCTGTGATTGAGATGAGCATCGCTGTCAGGGAAAATTCGATGGCCCTGGGTGAAGATGAAGCAAACTGGTTCCTAAGCTGGCAGCTCTCCCAGGAGCAGCAGCAAGAGTCTGGAGCTCTTACTGTTGGGGATGGCCTGGAGCTTGTTCACAGAACCACAGTGATTTCAGGATTCAGAAACATAGATTTTAGTGAGGTAGGTATAAGCTTAGAAATTTAGGGATTTTAGTGAAATAGTAAATTAGTGAATTTTAGAAGGATTTTAGAAGAATTAATACATGTTAAAAACATTCACTGGGCCTGAAACTTGACATCTAATATTAAAGGTAAGAAAGTCTTGTTTTCCAGTCCTGGGTGGTAAACAAAAAAGGATTTTAGTCAAAACATGGGGCAAGAATGTGAAACATCAGAGCTGATTGATCAAAAGGCTTATAGCAAGGTTGAAATTTATGATATAATACCGAAGGGATACACATTCATGGAGTAATTTCCATACGTATGAAGCATGAGTTTAAAGACAGGTGGCCAACCTGGGGCAGGGCTTTTTGCCTTTGGTCTCTGGGCCTTTGTAACCTGACAGGGCTGAGACACATTGCTGGTCAATGATTTTCTTTCTTTGTTTCTTGGGCCAAAAATAAACTTCTCTATAGCTCGCAAGCAATTACCTTGAGTCCCAATTGATTTCCTTATATCAACAGAATCATAGAATCATTAAGGTTGAAAAGCAAAAGTTCAGAGTACAGCCATTAACCCAGGACCACCATGTTCACCATTAATTCGTATCCCCAAGTGCTTCAACCACATGCATTTTCAACATTTCCAGGGATGGTGACTCTACCACTTCCCTGGGAAGCCTGTTCCATTTTCTGACAACCCTTTGAGTGAAGATATTTTCCCTAATACCTAACCTAAACCACCCATGGTGCAACTTGAGGCCATTAGCTGTGGTTCTATCACTTGTTACTTGGGATGAGAGATCAGCTTCCCCCTGGCTACAAACTCCTTCCAGGCAGTTGTAGGCGGTGCTAAGGTTCCTCCTGAGCCTCCTTTTCTTCCGGCTAAACAACCTCTGCTCCCTCAGTAGCTCCTCATATAACTTGTGCTCCAGATCCTTCACCACCTTCATTGCCCACTCAACTGCAACATCCCTTCAGGTAGTTGTAAACAGCAATCAGATCGCCTCTGAGCCTCTTGTTGTCCAGGCTGAATAACCCCAGTTCCTGCAGTCACTCCCCATAGGGATTGTCCACCAGTCCTTTCACCATCCTTGTCGCTCTTCTCTGGACCCTCTCAAGCAGCTCAATAACCTTCTTAAACTGGGGACACCAGAACTGAGCACAGTACTCAAGATGTGGTCTGACCAGTGCCGAGTACAGGAGAAGGATAACTTCCCTAGTCTGACTTACCACACTGTTCCCAATACAGGTCAGGATGCCATCGGCCCTCTTAACCACCTGGACACACTGCTGGCTCATATTGAGTTTCCTGTCAATCATTACTCCTAAATCCCTC
>WEKX01001358.1:0-10093 GCA_013390025.1 Pitta sordida
CTCCAAGAATGCTGAAGAGAGCCTCTTTCCGGCCGCGGAGGCGGGGTGAGCACGCGCGGACTGGCGCGGGTCCCCCGGTGTCGGCGTGAGCACCGGGGTCAGGCCAGGCCGGGGGGCTGTGGGGGGAGCGGAGCAGGGTTTGGGCTGCGGTCACAGCAGCCACTCAGAAACGGTTCCCTTTGCTCCCCTGTGCCAAGACAGACTAAGGGAATGAGCAAAGAATTGTCCGCAGCGCTTCGGAGTTCCGGGGTGTGGAGCAATGGGCATGGCCTGCATGCATATTAACGACCTGCCGTTCTTTGCGAGAATAATATTTCGCAAGGGCTGCTGCCTGTCCCGTTCCTCGCGATGGAGGAGGTATAACTGTATATGCTGTAAATGACGTGTTCTTGAAATGAATGTATTTGTCCATTGCATAGACCACCAACACAGGAACATTTTGTTGGTGTGTTCTTTATAAGCTGAATATACAACTTTTGCAGAACTAATTCAATGAACTCTCACCAGATTTCCAGTTATTCTGCTGGATTCAAGGGACTTGCTGTAGTAAGTCTCTTAAATATAACTTTCAGAGCTCATACATTTTGTTTCCCCTCAAGAATACATATTATATATAGATTTCTTACTCAATGACTCTAGTTCTGGTCTTCTGAGCTGAAAACTCTAAGTTTAAACCATGTGCCAAGAAGATTCTCACCCTACTGTTGATGTACTCTGATTTCATTTTCATTACTAAAAGTAATAAAATTCAGAAGCTGGGGCAATTAGAGAAAAGTTGTGCACTCTTTTGTTGTCTCTTTTCTTGTTGCAGAGCAGAGACATTAATGTATAAAACCTCTCCTGATTAGTTCTTTGGGCTATATGCGTAATTACAGAATAGGTGATGGAATAGTATAAAGATTGACAGAAAATCCTTAGAAACAATCAAAGCTTGCCTTTTTTAATGTACATGCTCATTAGTAGTCTGTCCATTTTTTTTATGCTGAAGTTTCTAGGATGACTCCAAGCTGTTCATGGACTCATAAGGATCCTCAGTCAACTGCAAAGTATAAATCCTTTTTTCTCTGCTGCACTTTCATTACTTAAGCTGTTACGTTACTGTCAAAAGAAAATTCTCTTCACCAATCAAGAGATTTAATAGCTCAAACAATTTTCTTTTCAACTTCTTAACCTTAATAGCTGTTATAGCTATATATGTTATAGCTATTTCTTATAGAGAAATTATTTGTCTTTATACCCATGTAACTTAGGTAGGTAACATATATTGTCTATGCATTTGCTGTTTGCTTTATATGCTAAAATAATTATTAAAAATCAAAACTGTCTTTTTTTTTCTGTTTGTTCCAATGATGTCTTGTATGTTTGATAGTACATTATCTACAATGAGGAGTAGGAACTCAATTCTCGTGAATATTGGAGTCTTCCTAAAAAAATGTTCTAGTCTATTGACTACGATATAGGAAGTGCAACAGAAGTAGATGTCTATCGCTGGTATGTATGTGGCTATGAATGAGAACATAACAATATCTATATCTCTATTCATTGTGTCATCATGTTCAGAGTTAGTACTGCTTTACTTAGTCATCCTATCAGCCTCCAAGGCACACATTTTTCATTCTTCATCACAAAGGAAAATAGAAAGCTACATTGTGAATTGATGACTTATCTGGTAATATTTCTGAGTTCCAGGGCATTTAAGAGTTTTACATACAGCACTCATGCTATTTAATGACCCTTATATACAGCTGGCGGGCGATCACTAGTAGGGTCCCACAGGGATCAGTGTTAGACCCGGTAACATTTGGTATCTTTATTGATGACATGGACGAGGGATTTGAGTATACCATTAGCAGGTTTGCAGATGATACCAAGCTGGGGGCAAATGTTGAACTGTTAGATGTTGAACTGCCCTTCAGAGGGACCTTGATAGGCTAGAGAAATGGGCAGATTCTAATGGTATGAGATTTAACAAGTCCAAGTGTTGGGTTCTTCACCTTGGACATAACAACTGGTATTGACTGGGGGATGAGTACTTGGAGAGTGGTAAAATGGAGATGGATTTAGGACTAATGGTTGACAGAAAACTTAATATGTGCCCAGGTGGCTAAGAGGGCCAATGGCATCCTGGCCTGTACCAGGAATAGTGTGGTCAATAGGAATAAGGAAGTTATTCTTCCCCTATACTCGGCGCTGCTCAGGCCACATCTTGAGTATTTTGTCCAGTTCTGGTCCCTCCAGTCTAAGAAAGATGTTGAATTGCTTGAGAGGGTCCTGACAAGGGCAACAAGGATGGTGAAAGGGAGTGGAAAACAAGCCCTATGGGGAGCGACTGAGGGAGAAGTGGAGGCTCAGAGGTGACCTCATGCTGTTTACAACTACCTGAAGGCACGTTGCAGTCAGGTGAACCTGTGAACCAGGTAGGTGTAAATCTCTCAAGCGGCCAGCACCAGAACAAGAAGACATGGTCTTCAGCTGTGTCAGGGGAGGTTTGGGCTGGATTTTAAGAAGAGCCTTTTCACAGGGAAAGTGATTTCTCATTGGAATGGTCTGCCCAGGGAGGTGGTAGATTCGCCATCCCTGAAGGTGTTTAAGAAAAGATTGGATGACAAGCTCATTGACATGGTCAAGATAATGGTATGATGCCCTGGGGAATTAGGTTAAAAAAAAAAANACTTTTATAACTGTGTGATATTTGAAAGTCTTATGTTAAAAGTAAGAATTCAAGGGGAAACAAAAGCTTATCCACTTTTTTAAGACAGACTTGTTTTCCTTTTTTCAAAGGACCCTTTACCAGGATATATACTTTTATTTTCCCTGAGGTTTCCAGCAAAAAAACCCTTATATGTGTAGACCTCAATTCCCCAGGGTAGTGCATAAACCAGTGTCCTGTGTCAATTAAGATGAAGCAGGAATTAAATTTAGAAATATTTGAATTATAGAGGGGGAGAGAGAAATAAGAACTTTACTGGGAGAAAGAAAAAAATTTAATATAACAAATATATATATATATATATATATATATTTGTTATATTAAATTTTTTTCTTTCTCCCAGTAAAGTTCTTATTTCTCTCTCCCCCTCTATAATTCAAATATTTCTAAATTTAATTCCTGCTTCATCTTAATTGACACAGGACACTGGTTTATGCACTACCCTGGGGAATTGAGGTCTACACATATAAGGGTTTTTTTGCTGGAAACCTCAGGGAAAATAAAAGTATATATCCTGGTAAAGGGTCCTTTGAAAAAAGGAAAACAAGTCTGTCTTAAAAAAGTGGATAAGCTTTTGTTTCCCCTTGAATTCTTACTTTTAACATAAGACTTTCAAATATCACACAGTTATAAAAGTGGAAAAGTAAAATAATCTTTTTCATCCACTTTTCATATTACACATCATTGTACATGAAAAAAAGCTATGGAAAATAAAGGATTTGCAGAAAAATAGATGAGTATGACTGGCAATTGTTTGAACATAGAAGTTTCAAACAATGTTAGGGGTTATGTAAGTTTTACAGAAAATAGAAGGGGAAAAATTATACAGGAGAATATAACTAGTGAAGAACAATATCTATGTGGTGGTGATTTGAGGATTCAGAAAATTACAAATTTTATTGAGTTAGGTAGGGACTTAGAGATTTAAGGAATTTAGTGAATTAGTGAAAATGTAGTGATTTTTTAGTGAATTTTAGAAGGATTAGTAGATTTTAAAATCATTCAAGAGGCCTGAGAGTTAAGGCTGAATATTAAAGGTAAAAAGCCTTATTCTCCCAGTCCTCAAAGGTAAACAAGAGAAGGTGCTAGCCACAACAAGGGCAAAAGAATGTATAACACTGAAGCTAATTGGTTGAAGGACTTGGAGCACTTCGCAAGTCTATGACATAATCTTGAAGGAACGAATATTCATGGAGTGATTTGTGTATGCATGAGACAAGGGGTCAAAAATGGGTGGCAAATCTGGGTGTCTCTCTCTCTTTTGGCACCTGACAGGGCAGGGACACTTTTATTCCTCTTCCCTTGACTCTTGGGCCAAAATAAACTTTTTTTCTGCTTGCAAGTAATTACCTTGAGTCCTCCAGCTCATTTTCCTTAAATAAGTGGTGTTTTAGCACTCCCAGTGAGAGGGGCAGAATAAGGTGCTAAATGTAAGTGAGTACAAGGTGTTAGAAAATATCATATTAGAAGATAATCTCAAATGATGAAGGTGAAAGAGATATTAAGTAGATTGGGGATAATCCACGAAATGCTTTAAATTGAAGAGAAGTGGTGTGCTTGACTCCATGGAGAGTGGAAGCCAGCAGACTGTCAAGAGGAGTGACATTGTTAAAGTGACAAGGTAAAGAAAATCACTGCAACCTCATTTGAAATGGACAAAAGCTATGTTAGGTAGCAGCTTTTGCAAAAGGGAAAGAAATGGATGGTTCAGTAACTGGCAAGTTGACAAGAGAGAGGATGAGAGTTTTACGTATGGGTTTGGACAGCACAGGCTGGTCCTTGAAGAATTAGCCAACACAGAAGTTAGAACCTAAAGAACTTTAACCTTAGTCAAAGATACGGGCAAAGAATGGTGCAAAATAACAGGAATAATGTTATCAAGAAACATGGCACCTGGGAGAGAGGAAGCCATAGAAAACAGTGAAATTCTGATAGATACCTGTATTTCATAATAGATGCAGTAAAATATTTCTGAAGGAAATGAAGGAACATATTTTTCTGTTGCAGCTTAAGCATAATGCCACCTCTTTATAGCTTTTTATAGAATTTAATGTGCAAATAAATGTGTAGAATATATGTGTATGAATAAATATGTGCAAAAAAATACATACATTTATAAAGTTTCATTTATAGGCAGATTTTTAAGGTCATCCTGCAGCAGACTCTTGGTGACTTGGTTTTTACCATCTATTTTCAATATTCATATGCTAAAAAACTCAATTAACTTATTGGGTTCTCCCTATATTTTATTATCTTCATCAAAATATTCCATGTTTCCATTAGACCCACTCCCTTTTTCACTCCATGTCCGAGTCCATGAGCAATTACAGATTAGGAATGTGGTTCTACTTTCTGTTAATCTAACCATGGTTTATATCATGCTGCATTTGGTATCTTTGAAATTCTGTCCTTGAGTAGAGAGACAAGGAGTGCCAAGAGACAAGTCACGTATTTTATGGAAAGTATTATTTGTAACACTAGTATGTCAAGGAAAATGTATCTGAAAATCAGTACAATTCTTTGCTAATTATTTTTGAGATTTATCTGTAAAATAATCTTTTTGTCTATCAGTCTGTTATCTAGTCAGAGCTTTCCCATACTCTCCAGATAGCCCAAGGGAAACACGTCTCCTTTAAAGTACCATGAATCTATAAAGGTCTGTAGCATCCTCTTTCTTGGTGATTGAATTACATCACATCATCTAGTAAAATGAAATACAGAATCCAACTTTCAAATGATAACTCTGGCTGAGCTTCAACACTTGGTTAATATTCCATTATTAGTTCTGGCATTTGTGAAGCAAAAACTCTTGGTTAAGCATCAAATTAGAAGATCATTAATAACCTACTGATAACTACTAATCATGTAAAAATATTCTAAAAGTGGCATTAATCATTGCAATTAAAAAATATTGTGTCACATACCCATATAAGTTTCAGTTAATAGATGCAATACAAATGCACTGTTAAATCTTCTTTTCACAGGTTCTATTCAATAACAAGTTTCTTTGATGTATTCACAGAAATATTTTAGACCCATTCTCGAAATATTAAATACATATCTTACAGTGTCTAAGATTTTATTAATCAAAGAGTACACATATGTAAATTATCTATCTTCTCACCCACATTTCTCAATGTATTATAATACAAAAATTGGAGCAAGTATAACTTGCTATTTGAGAATACAAAACCATGGTCCTTGTTATTAAGTATGTATATTTATTATTGAGTCAATATTCAGTATATTTCTAGTTTATTTTATATTAATTAAATGATAATATGTTTGTTTGCTAATACAGTTGGGTCTCCTATACCACGGTACTGCGGTCTTATTCGTTTCCCATGAAGCCCACCTTCAGCGTAGAATGGCAGTTCATTAATATGCAGATTTTCCCCGCACCCTCAGACAGCTCCCCAGTGCTGTTTTGGCACTGTCGTGCTGGAGAGGTGGGGAAGCAGCAGAGCTTCTGTGGCTGTGCTGCTGGGGTGGGAAGAGGCAGAGCTGCTGCCACCGCCGTGGCTGTGTGAGTTGATTTGCGTATTCATGACTGCTTATTTGAATGTTCATGCATGACCTGGCACACATGTGCAGTTGTGAAAAGGGGCCTCCTTAATCCCTGAAAAATCATGCCGCTAAGATCTGAAGCCACAATATGGGGGGTGCAAAGTGAAAGAGGGCCAACTGTATTACGAAATAGGCCTTGATCTAATAGATTTGCCAAGATGTCCACACTGGACTGCGTTTTCTCTTCACAAGTAAAGTTTCTGGCAATACACATGGTAAAATTATTTGTGTTCAAAGCCAATATATACTTAGGCTGTACTAGAACTCATGATAATGTACTACATTTTAAGATGTAAGACCATGATATTAAATGAATAAATGTTTGAGAAATTCAGTAATGAGGAACTTAAAAATGGCTTTGTTTGCAGAAGTTTCTTTGCCTGTTTTATCAAGGCACCAACACTCTAGAGCAAGTTCACAAACCTAAATCATATCTTTATGAAACCTTCACCTTAATAAGGGAAATTAGGCAATTAGCTGTGAAGAACAGAGAGAAAAGGCAATATTTCTGATACAAAACAGAATGTTTTTTTCACTGAAGATTTAGAAAACTAAACTTCTTGGTCAGATAATTTTAGGTATATCTCTTATTAAAATGGATTTCACAGAATCACAGAATCAGTAAGGTTGGAAAAGACCATAGAGGTCATCAAGTCCAACCTATCACCTACTACCTAACCTAGCCAAACCTGTTACCTAACCTGTTGCCATCCTGCTACCAACACACCATCCTACCTATAACACACTACCCTAATATCTAGGTCATGNTATAAGCATATCTTATAGACAAAATCTATATTTTCCAGATAATTCTTCTATAATTTTAAGAAACAGTGCTAATAAGCTATTTTTAGGAGTGGAAAACTGCACTTCAATATTTCAAACGTTTTTTTTTTATTAATGGAAAGACCATAAAATCCCTGATAAATCAATTTCAGTACGCAACTAACTCTGATGTAAGAAAGTTTTTGTTTCTTCTTTCTTTTCTTTTAAAAAGTCAGTCTTCATAAGATATCTCTGAAGAATGAGAGGGAGGTAATTTTTAAAACAAAACTTCTGGTGTCTGAATTTCCAATTGTACTACTAAGACAATTTTTGTTCTTTGTAAGTATGTCATATATCATGACCAATTCATACTTTAGTAACCATTCAGAAATATACAAGAATTATTATTTCCTATTCCCTTGATGAGGACTTCCTTTCTCTCGTAAGTGTGATACCGCAGCTGAGATTTAAAAAAAATAAACCAACCAAACAAAAAACACGATTGAAGAAGTGTCATGCTATCCATAATCTTCTCATTGCTTATGTATTTCTCCTTAAAATAGACTAAAATTTTATGTGACTCCCATCAAAGATCTTTGGTAGTTGTAGTCATCATGCAAAAAAATCTTACCCTCAGCTCCACCTCTGTGATTCTTATTAAGAATTCATGAGGGAGATGAGAAAAAGAGTAGAAATAGTCCTTGATGGTGCAAATAGCTTTCCAGCAACTCATTAGTTTAAACAAGGTTTCATGAATGTAGCTGATTGCTTAAATTAATTTACATTCATAAAAGAACAGAGATCTAAAAATAGAAATTTAATTTTCATAGTTGAGACATCTCCGATTATATTAAATGGGGACTGCAGTCATCTCATCCATAGAGATAGGTTGCATGTCCTAAGGTAGTTTTAGAAATATATTTTCCTTACTCACAGCAGTTATATAGTTTTATGCTTTAGATAGACTAGCAAATTGAAATCTATTCTCAATTTTTATTAACTTTTAACAATGTTTCAATAAACAATTAATTGTTTATTCAATGGAAATGTACTGAAACCTCTCCACTTTTTAGAAAGTCCAGCTACTGAAGTACTAATCCTGCGTTGTTTAATCTTGTTGCAGAAGTTCAGCTATCATCTTCAGTAAAATACCAGGTGCATTGTGTTGGTCATATGTATATTTCCTCATTTTTAATAGTGTCTTCATAAGTCTTTTGAATATAGGCACAATTTTACAGTAGAAATCCCTCTGAAAAATGTATTCCAAACCAAGAAAAACTGTAGTTCATGTAATGTAGATAGTGTAATCAATTTTACAAAAGTGAAAAATGACCGTTTACTCCTTCCTTCACAAAAAGTATTTCTTCTCTGCAATATTATAATCTGGCTCTTTCATGTAAAACAGTTCTAGCTCTGGTCTCACATTTCCTGAAGACAGTTGATTGCCTTGATGTGTCTCTTTAACAAATGGTTACAAACAGAAGCTCATGTAATTCAGTATCTGTTTTCAAAGAATAAATCTTAATCTAATAATGTCTTATTAAATTCTCAGTTCCTGTAGAAGTTCCTTAGAAGGACACTGAAAGTAAATAATTTTATTTTGGGACACAGTTGCTGGTTATTCTCATCTTTCTTAATGAAAATTTATTTCAACGTAACAGTAGAGTCACTATTTCTTAAATTATTATATTTTCTGAGTGGGAGATTTTTTTTGTACCCAGGGCTTCACTTACCCTGCTTTGGATATCTGCTGTTGCCTCACCTTGCCTCCTCCATATACTGTATGCAGAAGCTCTGTGCAAATGTGACCTTTCAAACAGTGTGCTCGTAGCAAGTGCTGGCTTTGAAAATAACAGGTTCTCCAGTGACCTTGAGAAATCACACAAATTGCTACCAGAATCCTGAAATTCTGTTGTTAGAAGTTTGTACAAAGTAGTGCCTTTGCATGAAACTTTAATGCCCCTTCTAGACAAATAAACAAACTAATAAAACCACACCAAACAATGGAATAAAATCCCTGCTGCAAATCTCCTAGTCACTTAGTACCTTTCTGTACTTTAACAGCCTGTGTCAGAGGCAGGACTCAAGCAGAAGATCCATGATTCAGGGCAGCACATCTGATGTAAGGGCATGACTTGCTTTTGATGGATGGTAAATAAGCAGAAAATTCCTGAGTTGTTGAGATACAAACAGTTAGTTGATGCTGACTGTCCCCAGTCCTCCAGTTCTCTTTCTTTCAAGATTTTGACTTTGTGCAAATATCTTTTTCCCCACTTTGACTTGAAACAAAAAATTTTTTATCACAAAACTGATTTTCAGACAAATACTCCTGCGTTTAGAATTTGTGATCTAGTGTGTAGGTCAGACATTACATATTTCTGCGTTTACTTGTTCATTGCTTGTTCAGGGGAACTAATACTTGTTGCACAATGGAAGGACATCTGATTTTTCAGCAATTAAGGAAGCCCATTTCATAACTGCGCATGCGTGACCTGACACACATAAATATTCAAATTAGGTAGTCATGAATATTCAAATCAAGCCCCACACCATGCCACACCTGCCCTGAGGCAGCTGCGACAGTTTGGCTCCAGTGGAGATGGGCATGCACCACTCTCGCAGCTTGACTCAGCTCAGCTCAGCTCAAACACATGCTGCCCCACCCCCTGCTCTGCTCGAGCTTGCACTGCCCCCCCCACCCCTGGAGCAAAGTGGCTACATGGAGTTCTGAAACATTTACACTCTCAGGTTAGATGCGGTGTCTGGGACTTTTTTGGTGTAGACGTGGTGTCCGAGACTAGACACCACATCTACCGTGAGTATGAAAAGAACAGGTCTTCCCACCCAGAGAGACACCTGGACAGGCAGTTTGCACGGCAGTTTGCGCGGGCAGGGCAAGCAGGCAGGGAAGCAGGAGAGGTCTTGGCAGGTGCTGTCTCTCCTTCCTCCCCTGTCAGTCATGGCCAGAACCAGGCGAATGACAGCCAAGGCCAAAACCACAAGGGAGGTTTGGACCCAAACTACCCCAGTGTCAGTGGAAGTGGCTGTCCA
>WEKX01001360.1:0-13440 GCA_013390025.1 Pitta sordida
TCCACGTTGATTGGCAGCTCATTAATTCGCAAATTTGCTCCACACCCTTATATACTCCCTGGCACTGCCCGGCTGTGTGTTGGTGTTTGTGTCGGTGCTTCCCAGCACCCATGGCCGCCCCTTGCTGGGAAAAAACCCTTTTCACTCTGCTGGGGACACAAGTGCGGAGGAGCTGCCCGCACCGCTGTCATGGTGTCTCTCCAAGTGGGTAGTGCATATTCATGACTGCCTAGTTTGAATATTCGTGCATGTCAGGTCACAGTTCCAAAAAGGGGCCTCCTTCATTGCTAAAATATCATGCCGCTAAGGTGTGAAGCTGCAATATGGGGGCTGTGAAGTGGAAGAGGGCCAACTGTATTAAATAGATTGAGGTACAGTATATCCTCACTGCATTGCAACCACTCCATCTTTACCTCACTGATTTGTGAGGAAAATATCTCGCAATTTTGCTTGAGCCATTTGCAAGGTTCCCTGGCCAATGCATGCGCAGTGCCTCTGCTCCAAGGGGTGGTGCCGGTGCTCCCTGTGGTCTGGGGCTGGCCCGACCCCACGGGGAGGGCCAAAAGTCACACTGTCCCCTGTTACTCTGAGCGCAGATGGGAACTGATCCCCCCACGCCGGGCGGACATGTTCACTTCGCTGACGCAGCTGCTTCCCACCTGTCCTGCGTGAGTCCAGGACAGCGCGCAGGGCCAGGACAGCGCAGTCATGAGCACCGGGGCTTGGGGGGAGGGGCTAAGGGGGGAGAAGCAGCAAAAGGTTTGGGCTGCGAACATGCATGGCTGCACCAGCCCAGCCCCAGCTGCAGAAGTGGCAGCATTGCTGNTATTTATATCATTGCATCATCAAGTAGTCAATTAACTTTTATTTTATAAATTGGAAAATACTTGAACAATTCAACAATTTTTAAATTTCAGAACTGCCTTTAAGTGAATGTTTGTAGTTCCTGATCTCCATTTTAATATGCTGCCAGTTATTGCTACACATAATAGCACAGGACAAGATAAAATTATTAACTCAGTTCTTTCAAGGAGTGATTTCAGGGTATGAATAAATCACGCTATATCACTGTCTTAATAATGAGATTGTTTTGCTGGATAAACAAGGTTCCTGCAGGTGGTACCTGCTGATAGAACCCAGTACACAGAATATTCGCCATTACTGAGAAGATCTTCCCCTTAATTTTTCAGTGTCATATGTATAATTTTCAAGGCCAATTTCCATGCTGAAAAGAAGAAAAATACGTATAAAGCTAATAACTCCTGAGTCCACTTCTACAGACTGGTTTCATTCAAAACTTTCAATTCAATTTATAGGTTTCAGAGACAGGAAAGGTCTTTAAATTTCCAATACATTGATTAAAATCTGATTTCCAGATATCTAAACAAATTAGGTCAAACAGTTGAAAACAATTCTCCTTAAATATTTGTAACAGTAACAGCAACAACATATTATCCTAAAATTATTACACTTAATAATGTTTAATAAAATAAAAATTAACAGATTTATTTTTTCTTGCTTATCTGTGTTTGTAATTCTATTCTTAATTTAATTTCATAGAGAGAGGATTATACAATGCAATTGTGCCTACTGTTTATTTGCCAGCTATTTCACGGTATTTTTAACAAAGCACTTGCAAATCTGAAAAAGAAGTGATATCATAATTTTTTTAAATCATAAACATAAAATTCTGAAAAGTGAGTATGTAAAGAAGAAAGCATCAGGTCTTGTTCCTAAAGCTGCGAACTTGTCAAGGGGAGGCACTAGGGAATGCAGAAACAAGATAGCAGTATAGAGAGAGAGACTAGATGTGACAGGCAGAGAAAGTGAACAAAGGATATTATACCAGTGCAGTAAGATTTTTGGATAGGGTGGAGAATATGGGACATAATATTTCAAGAAAAGAGGTTTTTCTTAACTATCTGCCCATAAAACACCTTTTCAAAAGTTTATTGAGTCATCAAAAGTTTATTGAGTGATTCATAAGACCCGAGATTACTTCCTTTAAAGCAATTTTCACAAGAACATTTTACCATCAAAATCCCAGTCTGCTCCGGATTCTCTCTCTTTACCCTGCTTATTTCTTCTTTCTGCTTTTTGCTTAGACTAGCTATCTTAATAAAAAAAAAAATCTACTTTATAGCACAGTCATTACAGTGCCTGAGCCAATTACCTCTATGCAGCATAACACATGGTATTCTAGTGTGGGTGCTCATTATGAAGATATGCAAAGATTGTCTATTTTTGGTTTGTGTATGCTTTTATTTGCTACAAAAAAGCTCTCACAGGAATGAAGAAGCAGAGCTTAGAAATGCAACACATTACAAAGAAGGGAAAGAGAACATGGCCAGCTCTATTCTTAGACTGCTTAGATTTTGTTCTTTCAAAATAGTAACACTACAAAACTGGAGAAATATTAAAAATGCTTTTAATATTAATACTAATATTATCAAACTTCCACATTAGGTATTTTATACACAAATAAATTTCCTTTTGCAGTGACTGCTGTTATAGCTTTGCATATTGCTCTGCTTACTTCTGTTCATTATAGCATTTTCATTTCAAAATGCCATTTTTCATTCTCTTGAAAACTAATGTAAAAAATACGGTTTAGGTTAAGAACTTATACATTTGGTTCTCAGTCTAAAAGTGTGTAGTAGCTGTCGGAACGGGGTGCCAGTAATGAAAAAACAAAATGTTGAAGGACATTTGAGAGAGACAAAAAAGTTATTTTGGATACTACCATCTATTAAAAAAGTTAGCACCTAAAAATTGCACTTGTTGCAGTCCCATTTGAGATAAGTTTTAAAAATCACAGATTTGATAGTTGAGAAATCTTGGCAAATGCACTAGCCCACATGAAGAGCAATAATGAAAAAAGTAAGTTATGGCTTGCCATAATTATTAAAAATGCTGTGTTTCAGGGCTTCGGAATACTGCACTAACATGAAACAGAGTACATATGCCTAGGTATTGAACCACTTATAGGCATAATAAGCATGAAAAGACCTTTATGCTTATCTGGTGGGAATTCTTTTGTCATTCTTTTACCTAATCTAAACCAAATTAAATAGTATTTTTTCTGAATTAATACTAAACCTCTAATTTCCACTATCATGTTGTAGAAAAAGATAAGTAATGAAAGCTATCTTTAAGGAAAAAAATATAATAAATATACAGTACAAGACAGAGCCACTAATGGAGGAGTAAACACTGCATTGTCAAAACTCCTCCTCAAAACCAAGAATACTTCCCTGTTGCTCATTCAGTCCCTCATGTTTCTTTCAAACACTCCTATTCTGCTTCACCATGTCATATAAATAGGTGGCTTTATAAACACATTACATATTAAATACATACATATTAAAGGTAGCCTGGCCCATCCTGACTGAGCAGGTTCTGGTGGGTTGACCCTGGGCCAGCAGCCAAGCACCTACCCATCTTGTCAATCACTAAACCACAAACAAGAAGGCAAAACAAACAAGGGCAAAACCAAAAAAAATCGTTGGTCAAGAGAAAAAGAGGAACAATCACAAGTGATGCAAAGGTATGCACTCATCACTCCCCACAAGCAGACCAATGCCCAGATAGTATATGAAAAATTGTTGCCTGGATAGACAAAACTTCCTCACTTTTATTGCTGAGGGTGATGTTATTTGGTGTGGAATACCCATTGGATCAAGAAGGGTCATCTGTCCCAGCTGTATCCTCTCCCAGTCTCTTGTCCCCAGCTCCCAAGCCTAGCTGCCCCAGGGACTAGAACGGGAAAAAGAGAAGTCTTGAAGTGGTGCAAGCACCACTCAGCAAGTCAAAACACGGGTGTTACCAACATTTTTTAGTCACAAATCCAAAACACAGCACCATAAAGGCTACATATTATGAATAAAAATCTCTTCATCTCAGCCATACTCAGTGCACAGTTCCCTAATCTTCTGGGTGCTTCTGTATGCTACCTTCATTTTCAGCTCAGAGACTGTGGGTACATTTAGAGTTGCAGCATACAGGTGGCAGCATAATGTAATCAACAGCCACAAAACTGTTTACTAGATTAATTTCCAGAGCCTGATATTAAACTGCATTAATTTCTGTGCCTGTCTGAAATTAATTGGTTTTTGTTTGTTACTGTCCAACTTTGAGGACAGTTCTACAACCTGTGTTCCTTGTGTAGCTATACTGGATTATCTGTGGTTCTTTCAGGACCTTAAGAGTACAAATCTCTTTCCTCCCTGCTCCACAAACCTAATATGACTTATTTTGAAGGACAACTTCTGCTCAGTATCACTACCATACAATTTCTATGTACATATTATATTTTTTTATATAAACTTTTATACATATGTTACAAATACATGTTTAAATATGGAATGTCAACACGAGTATGTGAGGAAATTAAGTCTGATATACACTGGTCTTAAATTTCCCTCTGGAATGATTAAATGAAGTGACTAAAACAAAATAGTAACCCAATCTAAAGAGAAACTACCATGGGGAGAGGTTACACTAATTTTTTAAAATTGAGTAAGCACTTATAAGGGTGCCTTTTAGAAAGGAGATTTCCAAGAAAAGAGAATTTCTGGACCATACTGGTGTTTCACGTTGTAGAGCAGCTGGCAAATTATTTAATCTCTTCCATAATCTCTCATTATTGAAACTGTTTCTGAAATAAATTCTGTTTGCTAGTAGCTTCATTTTGGAGATTATGAGGAAGATCAAGGACTTTTTGATGTTGGAATTTCAGTAGCACTCGAGTAACAGCTGCACTGTATACCTCTAAAATCTTTCCTACAAAAAATTCAAGTGCTGAATATCACAAGTTGTTGAATATCAACTGAACTGTGACAATTAAATATGTGAAAAGTGTCCACTTAGAATAAATATAAGAAAATTCAGCAGATTAGTTCATAATACAAGAGGATTAAAATTAATCACATTACAACATATGCTCAGGAGAGTGCAAACACCTTGTTGTTTTGACTTATCTGGTGGAAATTTCTTAAGCTTGACTAGAACTGTGAAGAAATGTAAAGAACTTCTACAATAGCTGAGACCCAAAGAAAGTATTTCAAATGTTGAATCAAATGATTAATTTTTGCTTTCGTATTTCAAGGATTAAAAGTTCTAACCATATAACTAATAAGTATAAATAAGCCATGATGTTGCCAGAAACAGTACATATTTTTTAAAAATTATCTATTTCTGCCTACTAATGTATTCTATATTGCTTTCACTCTTAAAATACTGGGAAAGAGTTAAAACTGTGATCTTGGATTTAAAGGACCAGTAGTCTCTGTGAAAAAATATGTTTAACTGCATACAGTTAAGTTTCGATGACTATTTCTTGCTTACAGATAGTCCCATTAGACTGAAACTGTAGATAAGGATTTATTTATAGCCATATATTTGTGTCTATACCCACAATTGAATAAAAAAAAATGCAATATACTGTTTAAGAGCATAAAGCAGTTCTAGAAAGCTTTTCTTTTTCTTTTTCTGTATTGAATATGACTAAGTTACCTATCTTTCCCACTACAGGCAAGAATACTTAAATAGTCTTCATTGTAAATCACTGCTTCAATTTGATTAACTGTATGTGTATTTGCATGCAAAAAACCCGACCCAGCAATTATAGTCTTCTTGAGCAAGGATATGATGTCAACATTTACATCAATATGTTAATACAAATATATGGTGCCATTGGGAATTTGTTAAGCAAGGTTTTAGTAATCATCAGCAGTTTTGTGACAACCCAGAAAGATTTAGACACTTGTCTTCTTCCCATGGACGTTTTTGGGCAAGTCAGTGGAGCAGAGATGGACCGAATGGTAAGAGAGGAGGTACAGGGGCAGAGGTCTGCAAGACCAGCTGCTTTATGTCCTGGTTGCAGCTGTCATGACACCCTGTGTAGCCTGGCAATGTGCACTATTGCACTGAGAGACCAGAGGGATTTTCCACAGGACAGGTGAGATCAAGGTACCTGTATTGCTCTACCATCAGACAGAAGCAAATAACGATTAAAGATGGTGGGGAAAAAACATAAAATGCACCCTCCATGTAACTGCATCTTCAGCAGGGGACATACTTACCTTAAAACACAGTTGTCCTTTTAACACTCTATTCTGTGTTGTGCTCTTACATTTCAAAAAACATACACTGATATTGGTGCATTTCTTTGTATACATTTAGACAAGCACTCAGCTTTTGGAAAAGACACATTTTCCTTATCTTTTACACTTTTTTTTAGTCCCAACAGCCCTTTATCATTTTCTATGTCAATGACTCAAAAATATATTCTTGATGTTACTCTGAAGCTTACTACAAGCACACAATACAGCACCAACTACCATAATAGTTAGAAAATATGTATGCTCTACTAGCCAAAATAAACTTAGTAGTTGCCAATTTGTAGATCCTCTTTTAGACAAAAAATACTGTTATTTAATGACTACCAAAAGTAGAATAAAACAGACTGTGGAGGGGAAAAAATAAATGCTTGTTATACTAAAACCCAAGAAAAACTTCTATATACGTATAACACTGGGATAATTTACCATTAAATGGCTAAAGAAAGGACAAATTGGAAAGTGCGACAAAATTGGACAAAAAAGGACAAAATTGAAACAGTGATTTGAAATTATGGAATAGAAATTAATTTTTTAATTTAAAATGGTTTTATGATATATGTTCTTTTCCTGCAGATGTTACTAAGTACAAAACATGGTAATTTAAGCTAATACAAACTTCTTGAAAGACTTAGTAAGGAAAAACAGTATTAACTGAACTTTAGAGAGAAAATATTAACTACAGTAAATCTGTACTCCATGGATTACAAAAATTCATTATAAATCTGTTTGTACACTTTTTTCTATTTTAGAAGAACCCATATTATTACAGCATCTGGCATTTTCCTTCCTTCTTTTTCTTTTTTTTTGTCCATATTAAGTCAAGAAGCTAAAGCTTATGAAAGTTATTAAATTTTGTAAATCTTTGCTCGCCAGTTTGACATTTCCTCTGTTCCCAGATGCCATGTTTGCCACACTTAACACAGTTTACCAAAGAGAAAGAGGTCACTAGAGTAATGCAGTTCAGTACTTAATCTCATTAGGCAAAGGAAATTAAAATCACTATTATTTGAGTTTGAGAAGAAAACTTTACTCCTTTCGCCAAAGTTTACTTTAAAGCTTAGTATGAATGTTTTGGTTGACGTAAATCTAAAGAAATAGAATGGATTTAATTGAGTTAGGAATTTAAATCCCACAAGATTCAGATAAAAAGCTTCCTCAGGTACCTTTGTGGAGCAGGTAAGCACACTAAGGTGCTTAGCTGCATTGAATTTCAAAGACAAAAATCAACACATGAGAACATTTTCCTTTCTCTCTTAATGCTATATCCTAGAATAAATCCAACCCCAAATTTAGACTCATTAGACAAGGAAAACAAAACATATTATTGTACTGAAGTACAAAAAGTTCTCGCAGAAGAACTGGGAGTATATCACCATCCACACCATCTGCTTCAACCCCTAGTACCCAGAGCTTTAGCAGAACCCACACGCTGATTCCCAGGAATCAGCAAAGGCAGCAGCTTCTTCTGCTTTGGGACATAGCAGAAGGAGGAGAGAAACAGATTCCTGCCCTGCACAGTCCCTCTCGCCAACCCAGTCCCTCACCAGCCCATGCCCTCAGTGAGGACCTCCCACTTCAGAGAGGAAACCCAGGCTCTATGCCGGCTCTCCTGAATCCCCCACATGGCAGGATGGCCAGAGGATTAGTACCCTTCTGCCAGCACCAGGCCAGGCCCGGGAGACGACAGCTGACCTGGAACCTGTATAACATCCTAATGTACAGGTGTTACAAAGATAAATAACTTATCAATAGAATTGCATGGTTAAGGTTTAGGGCTTGACATGCTTCAGTGATCTCAGACCTATGGGGAAGTTAACAAAGCTTGGGGAGAAGAATGTACTACTGATAGTGGACACAAAGAATGCAGTATTTAGGGCCCACAAGAAAATTTAGCACAACTTCCAAGATAAGGAAGAAACTCATAAAGCCAACTCAGGAACTGTGCTGAAATGAGCTGGGTAACAGGTCCTTCTAGCCGGGGGAGATAATGACCATCAACTCATGGAGCACTGACCCAAGAAATGNACGAGAGGGCACAGCCTCAAGCTACGCCAGGGGAGGTTCAATCTTAACATTAGGAAGCGGTTTTTCACAGAGAGAGTAATTGCATATTGGAATGGGCTGCCCAGGGAGGTGGTGGAGTCACCATCCCTGGAGGTGTTTAAGAGAAGACTGGACGAGGAGCTTAGTGACATGGTCTAGCCGGGAGGTGTAGGGCTGGATGACGTTGGGCCCCTTCCGGCTCGGAGTGGCCTGCTAGACTGTGAGGGATCTAGGTTGGTGTTATGCTCTGCGATGTGCTCTCGGTCTCCTTACGGGTGTTAGATGGTGAGTTGGACTAGATGATCCTTGTGGGTCCCTTCCAACTCATAATATTCTGTGATTCTGTGATTCTGTATTAGAATTGCATGGTTAAGGTTTAGGGCTTGACATGCTTCAGTGATCTCAGACCTATGGGGAAGTTAACAAAGCTTGGGGAGAAGAATGTACTACTGATAGTGGACACAAAGAATGCAGTATTTAGGGCCCACAAGAAAATTTAGCACAACTTCCAAGATAAGGAAGAAACACATAAAGCCAACTCAGGAACTGTGCTGAAATGAGCTGGGTAACAGGTCCTTCTAGCCGGGGGAGATAATGACCATCAACTCATGGAGCACTGACCCAAGAAATGCACTGACCAAATAGAAAGACAAAGCATGCAGACTAATTAGCATAAAGAGCAAGGAAATCTTAAACAATAGAAAAAAAATTAGTTAATAAGAGCACCATATAACTTGCGGCCAATGAACATTAATGCCTTTGTCTGCTAGTATGTATAAATAATGAAAAATCTTGATAGTCATGGTGCTGGCTTTGTGGATTTGCCAGCCAGCACCCCTTTTTGTGCAGAACTGTAAATAAATCAAAAAGCTCTATATGGGGGTTGGCTTCTTGTACATCAGGTGACAGAATCCATTTTGGAACAACAGCTTTGCCATGGACACATTAATAAAACATGCCGATTTTCCAAGCATGCTCACCTGTGCCTGGTCCATCTCAGGAGCAAGATGGGTGCAGACAAGGCACCAGGGATTTGACACTCAATGGCTACATGGTTGCGGTAACCAAGACACTCACCAATTGCCACTTCACCCATGAGAACACCTCTGGGAACAAGCAACAAATCACAGAAGGCACCTTACCAAGTCGGCACCCTGACCATAGAAGCTGTCATCCAGGTGTTTTAGAAATCTCCTGGACTTGTTTGTACCAGCTTTGTGGTGTTTCCAGTTAACACCTGGCAAGTTGAATTCCCCTCTAAGGTGTTGTACTGTAGGCATCCCTTGGTTCCTTAAAGAATAATTTGTAAGTGTCATCATCCTGGCTGGGTGGCCAGTGGCAGCTTCCCATGATGGCAGCCACTTCATGTGTTTGTCCCTCAGTCCTTACCCAGAGGGTCTGTGTGTTGTCAACGGTAGTTGTGGAGGTTCCAGCCTCTCTGTTACATCCAGTGCTCACAGTGGGGCCTTGCACACTCACATCCTGTGACTGTGCCCTTTACACACATCACCAGTGCTCACAATGGGACTGTGCACACTCACACTCAACAGTGCCTCTTTGCACACTCCCAGTACATCGCACTTGTGCTCACAATCCTGCTCTGCACACACCCTCTACTTAAAGAACTTGGCCTACAAGGTCACACTGTTCCTTTCCAGCCACTGAAGGAATGAACATTGCTACGAAGTAATTCAATAAAATTAGAAATTGTTGTAAGAGCGCCTTATAACCCAAATATTCCTCCGAGACTAACTTTTATTGAGTGATGTTTCACTCTGTTTGATCTCTGTGCAGTCTTTTTGCTATCTCCAATGCACTGAGGTAAAGAAAACCCTAGTATATTCTTCAAGATAAGGTCACAGAACTAAAATACATTTTGATCTGTGATTATTTAAAATTTCCTCAGGGATTTTTCAATTTAAGAACTAATTCACCTTCTAGGTATCCTCTGTCCTCCTCTGCACATAGAAGCACACCTAAATACACATTTTAATTATTAATGATAAATTTTTGCTGCACAGTATAAGAAATACTGATGAGAATGAAATCTGAGTGCAATCTGGAGCTGTGCAATTTGAGGGTCACTGGCGTTGTCGGCCTCTGCTAATACCGCAGAAAGGCAACGTGGAATGTACACATATAGGATCAGATTTATGTCAGACGAAAAGAGTTGTGACTGAAATAGTCAAATAGATATAGATCCCATCTTCTGTACAGCCAAAGATGAATTTGTCTAGACTGAGATGGAAAACAAAAGAGCAGGGATTTTTCTATCGGGGAAAAAACAAACAAAAGAAACTGCTTTCATTCTTTTCTCTTACAAACTAAAAGAAATAAAATTAAGATTAGTGTAGTAGAAAAAATTTCAGAAAGAACGAAGACTAGATAATTCAGAAAGGCTGCGCCATATGGACAAAACAAAATAGTTAATAAAATTTCATATGCTTTCCTTTAATATAAATACTTATACTCCTTGTTTTGATTCGTTTTGTTTCTCCTCCGTATCCAAGTAATTTTCATGTTTCAATAGCAACAAGTGAATTCTTGCAATACAGCAAACCCTTGAATACTGTGTGGGTTGGATCTGGAAACATGCCGTGATAAGTGAAATATACAAAGTAGCAATAAATATGGTTAGATTTAATTTTTCTATAACCACCATGTTCTCAAACTGTAAGGAAGGGAGTTGTTAAAAGAACTAAGCAAAAGGCAGAATTCCTCAACAAGAGTTGTTGGGTGAAGGTGGAGGATTCCTGTTGTCATTTAGCTGGAGAGCTAATGGCTCTTGATGGGCCATTTGTTCCCTGATGGCTGGACGGGGGCAGGGGCAGAGTGCTTTCTTTGGCTTTTTGTTTTCTCCTTATTACCTGTTACCCTTGTGTTACTGTTTGCTCTTTTTTTTTCCCAGTCAAACCTCCATATTCATAGATTACGGGTCTCCCATGAGTCCTGTGGAACCATTAATCTGCAAATACGGGTCAAACATTAATATGGCAATTATTGCCAGAAATATGGCAACTTTGGAACACTGCAACATACTGTGCTCCTTATGTCGGCGAAGAGCTTGAGAGTTGGGTTTTTTTCCCTTTAACTGCAGCAGCTAGCACTGGCAGGAGTGCTCTGTTTGAGACTATGAATATCTGCATATGCACATATGCACTGTCAAGTCCAGACCAGCTGCCACGGTCTGAACAGCCAGAACAGGGCTCCAAGTTGGTCCTTGTGCTACAGTTAAAGACTTCCCAACTCCTGGCATGGCTGGCTGGGGTTGGGGCAACTCGCCGTGACAGTGCAGGACAGCGTTGTCTTATGGAATTATACACTGCATTGTGAATAACTGAGTAGTGACTGCGGGAAAAATTTCTGTGAATATGAGAAGACGAAAATATGACAGCGTGAATAAGTGAGGTATGATTGTATATATGTAAATAATTGTTGCTTCCTTTTTCTACATTTTTTGACCAAAAGCTCCTTTGATTCAAAAGTCATAGTAAAGTAGATAAGGAGATGTTTTTCCTTTCCACTCCAGGAAGGTTCCCATCTTCTCTGGAATCTATTGTTTGAATATAGGACAAGCCAGTAAAGTGGAAGAAAAAAACCCTGCCATGTATTGAAGCCACGAATAATGAAGCACAAAGTAGCAAGGGATCACTGTTATTCATATCCTCAGATCTCCTTTTCTGGGGTAAATAATACATTTCAATTTAGAAATGTTCCAACACTAAGTTTCGCATGAAGATGTTTGACTGCTTTATAATGTGCTAAAATTAAGGTCTCTTTCCTTCTGGAGAGGACTGCAATTTCTGGTAGAGAGATATAAGAATAATCAGAAAAGCCTTGCAACATTAAGTTCTGGATTTCCAACTAATTGAAACATTGGGGAGGAAATACAACTTGGATATAAGATCCTTTTTGATAATCACAGAACCATGCAGACTCACAGAATATTCTGAGTTGGAAGGGACCCATAAGGATCATCTAGTCCAACTCCCAAGCTAATGCCCATATCGGGATCAAACCCACAACCCCAGAGCAGTGGACATGACCCAATTCCCTGTTCCATTGTCCCATGATCTAGATCATGTCACTGAGTTCCTCATCCAGTCTTTTCTTAAACACCTCCAGGGATGGTAAATCCACCACCTCCCTGGGCAGACCATTTCACCAGGAGATCATTCTCTCTGTGAAAAAGCTCTTCCTAACATCCAGTCTAAACCTCCCCATGCACAGCTTAAGGCCATGTCTTCTTGTTCTGGTGCTGGCAGCCTGAGAGAAGAGACTTACACCCACCCAGTGTGAGATTTACATCCCCAGCAATGACTGGGCATGAAACAGCACAGTAGAGTTCACAAGCCTTTGAGTTTTGTAGTCTAGGTTGGGAGCAACTTTGTGCTAATGAGGCTGCACAGCTTCCAGTCTGGAGAGCAGCAAAGCTCACAACTGTCATTGTAGGTATCTCCAACTAATACATAACTTTTACTTCCCTTTCGAAGATGAGCTCTGTCTCTGAAAGCAGTCATAGGGTTACCGCACATTCATTTTTACCCACACACATCTTCCCCAGGCTTTCTTGAGTACTGTAATTCATTATTCCATTTTACAGTAGTAAATTAGTGCCACTCCAGAAACTCAGGATGGCTGTTCATGTATTTTTCTGCACATTAGCCAAACAATAGGAGAAGTCATACATGTCTCCTATTTGACATTTAGTATAATTTTATACTTGGCTTTGCAAACAGAGTAAGAAACAGTATTTACGAAACTTCTTTTCAACATTGTCTTCTTGGTATCAAGGAAGAATTGTCTGGAGCTGAATTTTTTACAGTGCTATGTCACAGCATGAATAAAAATGTCACAGTCTTACAGAAAATACTGGCTAATATGAATGACCTTGATGTGTAAGATGTTCACACAAGTCCTTTTTTCTTTCACTTAATCATTGAAATTGAGGCCAACATTTTTCTAGGGATTATCTTTATTTTGAAAAATTTATATGACAATATCCAGAGTTACAAGCAGCAAGATGGAATAATGATAATCTAAGGTAAAATTATTTGCCTCCTGAAATGGCAACAGTAAATCAGTCCTTTAATGTGCCACTAACCCAGAGGGGTCTCTGTACGGGTGTTAGGTGGTGAGTTGGACTAGATGATCCTTGTGGGTCCCTTCCAACTCATAATATTCTGTGATTCTGTGATTCTGTGAAAATCAAAACTAAAATATATCCATTGTGTGGCATGTGTGAAATTTCACACACAGGTTCACAGGTTATTCT
>WEKX01001362.1:0-10576 GCA_013390025.1 Pitta sordida
TCTGCCTTGCCTATTTCTCCTGGATAGGATATATCCATCTAACTTAGAAGAAGCAAAAAAGATTGTATTAATCAGATAATTTGGCAGATCTCTTTCCAAAGAATGCATATCATTTTAAGAAATGATGAATTAATGAATACACTGCAAACATAGAGAAATTATAGTAATATGAGTTCATCATTTTCATGAACAGCACTCCATATATTTCCACATATTACCTTATTTGAATTTGCTGTAGTAATACAGAAGAATATGTTATTGATACGTGTAACTGAAAGGGAACAACTATCAAAGAATAGTAATATTCATTAAAATGTAAAAAGTATAGTTTCTGCCAGTCCAATCAGTGATAACGCATGCCTGTTAAAAATATTTTATTTTTCAATGTACTAGAGAAAAAATCTAAAAGATGAAAGTAAGAATTATAAGAACAATTGGGAGGCAACAATTGGCATTAAGTGTAGTTATTTGTGGACCTACTAAGGCCGAGTTTAAATACTAAAAATACTGTAAATTCAAATATCACACTGATCACTCACTATTAAGAATTAGCAAAGATGACTCATTTAGTTAATTGAATCATTTAGTTAATTGAATTCCAGAACAAATTCTAATAATATTAATGTCTCTTTTATCTAAATGAGCTTAAATTTGTGAAGTCAACTGCCTGTTTCTAATGTCTTAAAAGAATTAGGTAAATTTAGAAGACAATTTTGAATGATTTTGTCAGACAAGTATGCTTGAATTAATACTGGATTTTCCATGCAGTATTTATTGTATTAACAGAAAGGCTACCATTAGTACTCAGACGAATTATGTCATTTTCTGTAAGAATGTGTAATAAACTCTTTTGAAGACAGCGTATGAAATGGTCACTTCTGTGTGTTGTTTCAAGTTCAGCACAATATGTAACACTTCATTATTACTAAAACACTGTGTCAAGTTCAGCCTTAGAGGGAAAAACAGTGTAAAGAAACTCTAACTTGTCTCCAGGAAAAGAGGGAGTTGTTCTATTGTGTGTAACTTTTTAAAATAAACAAATAATCACTGGAAGCATGTTCAGAGCAATTGGTTATCATGTCTATAACCTTTCAGGGAAGGGCTGAGACCTGTGATCATCCAACTCTCTCTCTTAATTACCTCAGCTGCTATGTGTCCTTTGGCTAATCATATTATAATACTTTCATTTTGGCCAGCTAGCTTATTGCAAAGCTCCAGAAGGCAGAACTGGGATAAATGTTCTGATGCCTTCAAAACTCAAGGGAAGTTAAAAAAAAAAAAAAAAGAAAAAAGAAAAAGGTGTAGTCAAAGTCTTTCAATAGAATTAGTGTATTTTTAAACCCAAGAAGAAGATTGTGGATTCCAACTATTTGGTGTAATAATCCTTAACACCTGAGGGCTCCAATGGGAGTTGAGATGTTGGCATTCATTTCTGGAGGTGAGGAGTTTTGTGTTTGGGAGTGTTAATAACTGTGGATTGTAGCATTCTTTGCTGGTGCTCAAAATCTGTCAGTAAAACTTTGACAGCTCCTATATATGTTTAGTTTCTTTAATGCTTTTCACAATGGGTGAATAAAATAAACATACCCCCATCCTAAATTTCATGTTTGCAGTGAAACTGTTGTCAAAAGGAATACTCATTGTAAATGTTTCCTCACTGAAGTCTGAGGTGTTCTCTGACAATAAAGGGCATTTTCTTCTACAGATGTTTAAAGGCTATTATGTGACAAAAGATGGACAAGGTGTTATTTGGACATTCGGCTATTTGGCCTTAGCTTTGGGAAAAAAAATTAAAAAAAAAATGAAACGTTTGGTTCTGTAGCAAAAGGATGTTCTCATTTCCTTTGACTTATGAGCAAGATATTCTGAAGTTTCCCAAGTATTAATTACCTCTCTAATTTAGGTGAGAGTGATCAAGAGTCTGAGAACTTCTCTTCCTGAGTCCTTCTATGAAACAAAATTTCTTTACTTTAAAGCTCCAGATATCAAGAACTCACAGGAATACCCCAAGAAAGTCCATGCTCTTGCTAACTAAACTGTGCTTATTATACCTGTTCCTTCATTTTGTCTTTACTGAAGATGTTTTATCAACATGAAAACTTATGGAATTGAATGGTCAGTTTATAAAAAATCCATTGTATGGATTTTAAATACTAAAAAATTTGCATATAAATAGATTTTTATATTTAGATGCCCTGAGGGTGAATGTGGTCCAATACCCCTCAGAAATCAAAATCCTGAACTGTCTCATTTAAAGTTTGGTGCTGAAAATAAGGTGAAGTTGGACAGCTTTTGATTAGCATGACATTCCTTTCTGGAGAGTACTTACAAGACCAACAAATCACAATTCAATTAAACCGTGCCCCATGTTGTGTTTTCAATGTATTCTTTGCAGTTTTTTTTTCTGGCATTCACACCTATCCTATTTTTTTTCTTAATTTATTTGGCAAGTCTTTGCCTGTAAACTCCTATGAGAAAGACAAATGATGAATATTTTAAAACACCTTTGCAGACCTTACTGCTCAAGACAGGGGCATTACCCATGTCTACCATTTTGGCAGCTGGTTCTTTAATCATGAAATAAAGAAGTAATTATTAGGCCTTATTTACATTTCCTTAGTGGCATTGTTTGCTCCCATATAATTAAGGGTCTGCCAACTTTTTCATTATCAGCTCCTATTTTTAGTGCATAAAAAAACTTAACACAAAGCCATGCCAGGGGTTTCCAAGCAGTGATAAAAAGCTCACTTTGTGCAGATGATTAAATTCAGAGCAAGGTGGCCATGAACCCATGAAACTATGTGGGCAGGCTCCAACAGTATGAGGTTTAACAAGGCTAAGTGCCGGGTTCTTCACTTTGGCCACAACAACCCCCTGCACCGCTATCGGCTGGGGGAGGAGTGGCTTGAGAGTAGTGAAGNGGATGACGTTGGGCCCCTTCCGGCTCGGAGTGGCCTGCTAGACTGTGAGGGATCTAGGCTGGTGTTATGCCCTGCGATGTGCTCTCGGTCTCCCTACGGGTGTTAGATGGTGAGTTGGACTAGATGATCCTTGTGGGTCCCTTCCAGCTCATAATATTCTGTGATTCTGTGATTCTGTGATTCCAGAGCCTGCTCCAAACACATGAGTGAAGCACTTGGGTACTGCTACTGGTATTTTCCTTTCCCATTGTCTCATTATCTAGACTATGCCACTGAGTTCCTCATCCAGACTTTTCTTAAACACCAGGTGTGGTGACTCCACCACCTGCCTGGGCAGACCATTCCAGTGAGGGATCACTCTCTGTGAAAAACCTCTTCCTAACATCCACTCTAAACACCACCCCCCCCGCCCCCCAGTGTAGCTTAAGGCCTTATCCTCTTGGTCTGGTACTGGCAGCCAGAGAGATTTACACGCACTCGACTAAAACCTCCCTTCAGGTAGTTGTAGATAGCAATGAGGTCACCTCTGAGCCTCCTCTTCTCCAGGCTGAACAGTCCCAGCTCCCGCAGTCGCTCCCCATAGGGCTTGTTCTCCAACCCCTTCACCATCCTGGTTGCCCTTCTCTGGACCCTCTCAAGCAGTTCAACATCCTTCTTAAACTGGGGAGCCCAGAACTGGACACAGTACTCATAATGTGGCCTGGCCAGTACCGAGTATAAGGGAAGAATAACTTCTCTAGTCCTACTGGCCACACTATTCCTGATACCGGCCAGCATGCCAATCACCCTCTTAGCCACCTAGGCACACTCTTGGCTCATATTAAGTTTTCTGTCAACCATTACTGCCTCTCCATTTCACCACTCTCCAGCCACTCATACGCCAGCCAATAGCAATGCATGGGGTTGTTATGTTCAAAGTCAAGAACCCAGCATTTGGATTTGTTAAATCTCATACTACAGTTATACCTCCTCATTTGTGAGAAATGTGTCATGTCAGAGCTCTCGCAAAATGTCAAATTCACAAACATGTGCAGGTCATTAATATGCATACAGGCCATGCCCATCACTTCACCCTCAGCCAATCAGGAGTGCTGAGAGCCTTTTTGACTCTTCCCCTGCTGATCTCGTAGCACAGGGGAGGAAAAGGGAGTGTTTCTGTGCCCTCTCTGCCTTGGGGGACTCCCCTGAAGATTCTTGGACTTCTCTTTGGCCACGCTGTCACTTCCGCATCTGCATTTGGCGCCAGGCAGCTGCGACCGCGTGCTCTTGCACTGCCCCACCAGCAGCACAAAGCTCGCACCGCTCCTCCCCCACTCTCCTTCCCCGGTGACCATGCCATCCTGGCCCCACATCATCCCGGTCCGCCAGGACTGTCAACGAAGCGCGGCTGCAAGATGGGCATCCCAGCTGTTTCTGCAGCCACCACCTGGCTGCTGCCACCGTGCATGCTCTCACTGCCTTCATGGCAGGGAAGGGTTGTCTCCGAGCTCTGGTCAGCATTTTTGGAGCCTGGGAAACCTTAGCTGTGCAACGCTGCAACACCCTTATGATGAGAAGGGGGGTGTCAGTATTGGAGTTTCTTTCCCTTTAACATCCACTGGTCCTGGGAGAGGCAGCGATGCCCTTTCAGTCCCAGCGGAACACTGCTTCCCACTGCTGCAGCAAGGGGAGGGTGGGGGAACAAAAACCTCCTCCTGGTCCAGCAGCAACAGTATGGGAACATCCCACCACTACCCCGTCCCAGCACACAGCGCTTGCCCTACCTTGCTTGCTTCACTTCCGTGGGGCAGCTTCCCTGGGGCTACGTCATCACCAGGTGCGCCAGCCAGCAGTCCCCTGGCACAGACCACATTTCCTTTCTCACCTGTAGCCATGGAAACAGTAACACAGACACATGCATACAAGTACTACCCGCTCGCGGTTTGCAGGCACTTCACACACACAGCTGGGTGACACTCAGGGATCTGCCTTAACTAAGCATAGGCAGGTGGAGGACTCATCCCCACCTGGTGCCTCATGCCACACAGGGCCCAACTGGGCTTAGAGTAACAAGGAATGGCATGTCTTGTGGCGGTGTTGTGCTGGGTCTCAGCAGTCGCCCAGGGCATACTGTGGTGTGACCCTTTCGCTGTAGGGACTGGGCACGGAGACACACAGGACCAGGTCAGAGACCGGGGCATAGTAGTGCAGGGCTCTAAATGCCATGGTGAGCAGGAGAAACTGCACGCCCCCACCCCCCCACAGGGTCGGGCTAGTCCCGCCCCACAGGGAGCGCTGGCACCACTGCTTGGCAAAGCAGAGGCACTGTGCATGTGTCAGCCAGGGAACATCGCAAATCGCTGAAACAGAATTGCGAGAAATTTTCCTCACAAATCAACATGGTCGCAATGGAGGGGTCACAATGCAGCAAGGATATACTGTATTAGAATCTGCCCATTTATCCAGCCTGTCAAGGTCCTTCTGAAGGGCCCTTCTACCCTCTGGAAGTTCAACAACTGCCCCCAACTTCGTATCATCTGCAAACTTACTGAATGGACTCAATTCCCTCATCCATATCATCAATAAAGATATTAAACAGTGATGGGCCAAGCACTGATCCCTGTGGGACTCCAATAGTGACCGTCCGCCAGTTGAATGTGGCACCATTTACCACCACTTTCTAGTCTTGTCCATCCAACTAATTCCAAAGTGAGCAGAGAATGTTCCTATCAAATCCACGCTCTGAGAGTTTCCAAGAGGTTCAAGTATACAACACCCACAGCCTTTAATTTAGCTCCATTAGGATGTTAGGTATGAGTGTCTGTGATGCACCCTGGATGGACTCCTTTAAATGGATGTGAAGCATGATATTCATCTTTAATCTTTGAGTCTGTATTAATGCTTTTTCACTGGATATGTGGTGTGTATACTGAAAGCACTCAATCTTTGATTAAAATAAATTCAATCCCCGAGTCTTTCTAATGAACTGTAAAAAATCATTGTAATTTACATTCAAATATGCTCTCCATACTGTAATTATATTAATAATGATGTATCTAAATGCTTCTTAAATTTTATAGGACTTTTATTTGTAATTATAAAAATATGGAAAAGTGGTAAGGGAGAAAACATATGAGAATAAGAAAGGAATAAGATAGGAGGAGAGAACAGAAAAGAATCTGTAAGGACATCAAGAGCAGAAGGAACTGTGGTGCCATGGCAATGTAACTGTAAAGCCTTGTCAGAATCACTTTCTTGAATAAAAAGAAATTAGAATAAAAACATTATTGTTTTATTAGAGACTTTCAATTTAGAGACTTTCAATTTAAAATTCAGGTCATTAAAGAATAAATACATTTAGGATTTTTTTCTTCTATGAGAAGTATGAAAGCTAGCTGCCTATGAAATTACCTCAATTATAAATCTAGCTCCTGGGACAGGTTTTAAAATGTTAATCTTTTTTTTCCTTTCTGCTTTTGATGAACAATTTCTTGTGTTCATTTCAATGAGAAATAATGTCAAAGTGTTCAAAAAGCAGGCATTTCAATTATAAGCATATCCCCAAAGATAGCACTGATATGAAACAAATTTTTTATCCAGTTAGGATTTGAATGGTTAACACTTTGTTATTTTTAAATCAAAAGTTATGAACACATAGTAACAGTTATCATGATATCTTGGCAAGTTAGTGTAATATGTCATGTCATATTTGTGTTTAATTGCATGACATAAAATACATACAAAATTTCATTGTATTTAAAAAAGCACTGGTGCTTTGTGATGTACATTCTGTTGCAGAAATGGAAGTTACACATTGACAAAATCACAAGAATATGGAACCTTTTCAGCCTCATTGTAAAGTTGTATTATAGAAATTCAAAGCATAAGATATATTATTTTCTGACTGCTTTTTGGTGTGTTTCTTGGTTTTGTTTTTTTTCTCTGTAGAATGTTCTTTCTTAACCTATATTTAAACACATAAAAGGACAGTTTAGAGTATTTTGAAATGGATTTGCTTCTTCTGCAGCTCCTTTCTTCTCTTTCTTGTATGTGCGTGTGTGTTTATTCTGTTCCTGAATAAAAATTTGGGGGTTGTTTCTCTGTAAGTACTTTGCAAGAGAAACATGCTGGGAAAAAATAATAAAATAAAAAGAATTAGTAAGAAGAAAAATGTTGCCTTTTTTGAAAACATCTTTTTTTATAAAGAATTATAAAACCTTTCATTATCATTGATATTATTATTCTCCCAGTGATTTTCTCTGTCGTCTTAATCTCTGTTGCCAGTTACTAATAGACAAAGCAGCTATGGAGGATCAACATTTTCCTCAAATTATGACTCTTACTTTCTTCTTTATTGCATTCTTATTGTTGTAAACCTTGCTGTAAAAAGGGTTATTACTGTTGTGGCAATAAGATGGAATAAGGAAAAATATTTAAGGTTGAAGCAAACATTTAAGGCGGGCTGTCACAACCAAAGGGACAAGGGAAATGAAAGTATCACAGTATCACAGTGTTGATAAGGTTGGAAAAGAACTTGAAGATCATCAAGTTCAACCCATAATCCAACTAAAACCTAACAGTTGTAACATTTATATCATGACCCTCAACACCTCATCTAGTCTACGCTCAAACACCTCCAGGGACAGTGATTCAACCACCTCCATGGCCAACACATTCCAATGCCGAATCACTCATTCCATGAAAAACATTTCCTAATGTCAAGTCTAAACCTCCCTTGTTGGAGCTTAAGATTATAACCTCTTGTTCTATCTCCAAAGGCCAGAGAGAAAAGACCGACCCCTGCCTGTCTACAACTCCATTTTAGGTAGTTATAGGCAGTGATAAGATCACCCCTGAGCCTCCTCTTTTCTAGGCTAAACAGACACAGTTCCCTAAGCCACTCCTTATAGGGCCTATCTTCCAGCTCTCCTTTATCATCCTTGTTGCCTTTCTCTGAACTTGTTCCAGTATCTCAACATCTTTCTTAAATTGAGCAGCCCAGAACTGGACACAGTACTCAAGATGTGTTCTAACCAGTGCTGAGTACATGGGAAGGATAACTTCCCTTGCCCAGCTAGCCACACCATTCTTGATGCAGGCCAGGATGCCCTTGGCCCTCTTAGCTGCCTACGCACACTTGTGATTCATGTTGAGTTTGCTGTCCACTAATACCCTCAAGTACTTTTCCACCTGCTCACTCTCTGAGCACTCCATCCTCAGCCTATAGTTCTGCTTGGGGTTGTTTTAACCAAAGTGCCGAACCCGACATTTAGACTTGTTAAAACTCATCCTATTAAAATCTGGCCATCTTTCCAGTCTGACCAAATCTCTCTGCAGGGCCCTCCTACTCTCTAAGAGATCAACACAGGCTCCGAGCTTGGTGTCCTCTGCAAATCCCATCAATCCCATCAAAAAAGATATTAAACAGGACTGGACCCAAGACTGGCCCCTGAGGGACACCACTAGTAACAGGTTGCCAACTGGATGTGACACCGTTAACTACCACTCTCTGGGCTTGAACATCCAACCAGTTCCTGACCCAGAACAGAATATTCCTGTCTAAGCCACTTGCTGCCATCTTCCCCAGGAGTATATAATGAGAGACTGTGTCAAAAGCTTTACTGAAATCCGGATACACTACATCCACAGCCTTCCTCTCATCCACCAGGCGAGTTACTTGGTCATAAAATGAGATCAGATTGGTCAAGCAAGACCTACCCCTCCTAAATCCATGCTGACTGGGCTTGATCTCTTGGGAGAGATCTTGGCATCCTGCAGGTGTTGCATGGTAGCCCCCAGTACTATCTGTTCCATAACTCTACCTGGAACTGAGGCGAGGCTAACAGGTCTGTAGTTTCCTGGATCATCCTTCCAGCCCTTCTTATGCATAGGGGTCCCATTTGCCAACTTCCAGTCATCTAGGACCTCACTTGTGGTCCAATACTGCTGGTAAATGATGGAGAGTGGCTTAGTAAGCTCATCCGGCAGTTCTCTCATCGCCCTGCAGTTAATCCCATCTGGTCCCATGGACCTATGGGGATCGAAATGGATCAGCAAGTCTCTAACAACTGCTGCCTGAATTACAGGGGGACTGCAATGTACACTGGCCCCATCTACTGTCTCAGGTAACCAATCATCATGAAGGCAATCTACCCTACCGTTAAAAGACAGAAGAAAAGGAGACATTAAGTACCTCTGTCTTATCCTCATCCCTAGTTACCAAATTTCCCTCCATATCCAGTAGGGAGTGGAGATTGCTGCTACCCCTCTTTTTGCCTCCTTATTTCACAGTAGTAGTCTGTATCAACAGTATTGACAGTAGTAGCAGAGTGTTGGATTGATGGCAAGATGAACATAAAAAATGGGAAGGCTATATATATAATTTCCATAATAACTCTTTTAAATAATGTGTGACTGAAATATGACAGCTGTCTTCCTGCAGGCACTGATGAACTTCTAGATATAAGACAGCAATAATAGTAAAGAACTTGCTACTGTGTGGGAATGATTATGTGATGTCTAATGTCTGATGGAAACCTGTTATGTTTTTAGATGTATCTAAAAATAGGAACTGAATAAAATGTAAATAAATTCACAGGAAAAGATAGGAGGAAGACCACTATGTTAAAAGGCCAGCCATAAATGTGTCCGGGAAAGAGGGATTTGATGCTAGATAAACAGGGTAATTCCAGTATAGGGGGTTGGTGTTAAAAATGTTTGGTTCTTTTTATATATATATTATTTAAGTATTTTTTGATTATGTGAAGTGAGAAATGGTCAAAAGTGGTCAGGAGCAGCCTTAGATTTCAATAATTAGAAATTTGGGAAGCAGCAACTTCTGCTCATCTCTTTGTCACCTGTGCAAGTGCAGGGTATCATCACTGATATAAGGAAGGAAACAGATTGAATAAACATTGCACAGGGAATTGGATTAAAAACATTTGAACTGGATTACTTTTATGACTAATGCAATGAAAAAAAAAAAAAAAACCAGAGAAAAATAATACTTCACAGTATCACAGTCTCACAGTATAGGTAAGACTGGAAAGGACATTAAAGATCATCTAGTCCAACCTATAATCCAACTAACCTATCATCTACATCTAGATCATATCACTCAGCACCTCGTCCAGCCTCACCTTGAACACATCCAGGGTTGGTGACTCAACCACGTCTGTGGGCAACCCGTTCCAAATCCGAATCACTCTTTCAGTAAAAAACCTGTTCCTAATATCAAGCCTAAATTTTCCCTGTTGAAACTTAACACTATGACCTCTCGTCCTGTCCCCAGAGACCAAGGAGAAAAGACCAACCCCTGCCTGGCTACAACCTCCTTTTAGATAGTTATAGACAGCAATAAGGTCACCCTGAGTCTCCGCTTTTCCAGGCTAAATAGAACCAGCTCCTTCAACCTCTCCTCATAAGGCTTATCTTCAAGCCTCTTTACCATGCTAGTTGCCCTGCTCTGAACTTGTTCCAGCACCTCGACATCTTTCTTGAACTGAGGGGTCCAGAACTGAACGCAATACTCGAGGTGCGATCTAACCAGTGCCGAATACAGTGGAAGGATAACCTCTCTTGACCTACTAGCCACTCCATTCTTGATGCAGGCCAGTATGCAGTTGGCCCTTTTGGCTGCCTGGGCACACTGCTGGCTCATGTTGAGTTTGCTGTCC
>WEKX01001363.1:0-15821 GCA_013390025.1 Pitta sordida
CTCAGACAGACCCAATACACCAGTCAATGTCTTGTGGCAGTCAATTCATGTGGCTGAATTGGATGGGCCATTTACTCAATCTCATGTTTTAAAGTTCATGTATCAAGATGTCCTCCTTGCTTCATCATTTCGTCTTTCCACTAGTTTCAGTAATCAAATTTCTTGGTTGCTTTTTGTTTCTGTGGTATAAACATCACTACTTTGTGTAATTCACCAGAGAACTTCTTAAATTCCACCCAGAAACTCCTGGTAAGAGGAGGAAGAGGGGGCTTGTGTTACTTAACCCTTGTTTATTTCTAATAATGATGGAACATACCACATTCTTTTAACAGGAAACATTCACACCTTTGCTCCCCACCTTAAATGATTAGGGATCAGTGTCCAATTTTCAGTTATTAAAACTAAATTGGAAGAAATATACAAGGGGTGAAAATAGTGAACACTGAAACATATTAGCTAGATATGGAAAAAATCTGAGGAAAGTGGGGAGTTCACACATACCTTTGATCAAGCATAGTTATGACATTCAGCAACAAAGCTATACATGGTTTACTGCAATGCTATTGTCAAAGACTCGAGTACGCTGCGGAAACATATCAATCTCTACTCAGTAAATGTGTGATCAGCCAACGGCACAAGATGCTCAATTAGTGTGACAGAAGAAGAATTCAAAGTCCAAAAGTTATATGACTGTGGAGTTCAGCTTAAAACTAAAAAAACCCATGCATCTATCAAAAAAACCCCCAAACCCAAAAAACTACCAAATAAAAAACAACTCCCTCCCCTCCTCCAAAAACCCCAAAGCAATCCCCCCCTCCCCCAACCAGTAACAACCACTCAACAACTCCCAAATCCTTCCTGGCTACCTCAACAGTTATTAGAATAATTTTGAAGACTAATTTTACCCAGCACTTGACCTCAGGTGAGGTGCTTACAAGACAAAGTAGACAAGTAGAGAAATCCCTATCTGAAGGCATAATTGTTTTGAGCGTTCAGTAAAAGCAGTAGCAAATGAGGCTGTGTGTAAGCTTACATAAAAGTAGAATGAAGAAACAGTAAGTGACCTTTCCCTTATAGACCTTCTCAGACTTCTCTAAGAGTCAGTCCAAAATAAGCATATAAAGGATGGTTTGCATCAGTCACCATGAAGCATAGAGGAACCTCCACACCAAATCCCAGGCCCGCTCCACCTGCTGGTTCTACTCTCTTTTCCAGGCTCTTGATTTCTCTTAATGCTGTTTCCTGCTGGTTTACAGCCCTGTATACTGGAGACACAGCTCTCCATTGCCAGGGACTCTTGTGCGAGTACCAGGGACATGCGTATGTTGTGCACTTCTTGCAGGTGCTTTTTTTTATTCAAGTTTCACTGAACTCGGTGGAAAAGATCCTGGTGTATTAAAAAACCTTTGAAATTAAATAAACTCTACCGTTTGTTTAAAAGGAGAGGCTAGAAATGAGTCTACACCCACTCAGATGGTGCTTGAGACAGGGCTTTCTGAGGTCAACACAAACAAGTTTGCCTTGCTACTCATTTCTTTACGTTATACCACCAGAAACACAGTTTTAGAAACTCCTTTGGACTTCCCATTTGAAAGCTTCCAACAAAATAGAGGAGGCATATATATTAAGTACCAGTAAGGTATTCCTTCAGGTTGAGCTAGTGAGTAGGCATCATCTAGCCCTGTCTATTCTGAAATGTAACTTTTATACAACAGCTACTGTTAGCTGACCAGCTCTCAGTCAACAACTTAACTTGCATCTTCTGAGAGCCTTCCACAGGCAATTAACATGCAGTTTTAGAAAAGGTGACCAGTATAATGTAAATACTAAATGTATTTACTAATGTAAATACTAAAAAGTGTTAAATATAAATTATTTTCAAGACGATAAGGTTACACAGATGTGACCAACAGTTGTAAGTGTAGCTTGCAGTGTGGAAATCCTTTATTTTAAACACAAAAGTCACAAAATCTGCATTTTCTAATTGTAATGAGATTATTAATTGATGTTTTGAATACTTCGATGGATCCCTTCAGTTCTTTACTATGACATCTACATTTTCAGGCATATGGCTTGGCATCTAATGCTTCATCCAGTACAGGATTTGTTTGGTCAGTCAAACATTTATAATATCGTAACAAGGCAGCAATTTTGATTTTTTCAGTATGGTCAGCTAAAGGATTTATTATTTTCTACACTGCTCAAGTATTGTATTTCTTGTCAAGAAATACAATAATTTTGCAATCCTAGCCTGTCTCCTACTCTCTCTTGCACTCCTTACAGATGCTCTTCTATTACTTCTTACACATTTTAGAGGAAAAGCATCTGATGTTTTACGAGAAATAGCCCTAGCAACAATGTAAAGCACTAGTCTAAACCAGATTTTTAGATCTTCATTTTTCCCTTCTATAAGGCCCCTTTTCTTTTGCATAGGCATCCACATTTTTCCAGTGTTTTTAAAATGTTGTATGTAGCGGCATTTTCAAAGCCACCAAGAGGATTTTGATGTGAGACTTCAGCTCTTCTGAATGAGATCTAAACATACAAATCCATACGCAGATTGAATATACATTAGGCCCTCTATATATGCTAGAGAACAGCTAACAACTCTCAGCTAGCAACTATGCAGCACTCAAAAGTATACACAATTCCATTCTGCAAACTTCAGTTATTCCAACAAGAACATCTCCAGGGAACTAAGCCATATATTGCCATAGTGAGTTGGTTCTCTTTTGACAGATACTAAGAACTAAGAGCTGGGAAGTCATTTCACTTGCCAAACTGTAAATATAAACCTCCCACTACAGTGTATTCAATTACAAAGTCACAACTGTCTCCTATTCCAATTAGTGCTTTTATAGGATTTTAGGGAACGTCACCTTCCATTTACAGCCAACCAGTGCAATTCCCTCATTGCAAAGATACAATTCCTTAGTGGTTTTCAAGGCAGCACCATTGTCTAATCCCAATGGCCTTACATGCCTACATGGCCAACTGCATTGCCAATTGGTATTTAACTCCACAAGCTGTAGAAGTATAAAGTCATGTGGGCACAATTGCCAATCTGGTGCTAGCTGCTGTCCTAGTAACACTTTTTTGTCAGTGCAGCATCTTTGTAGTTTATAGGTCTCCCAAAGTGAACAGTTAAATATAGTTCTTCAGGAAGCTACATGTCAATTACAGAAAACAAGTGACAGTAGGAACTGTCAGTGCCACAGACTTAGCAACAAGGATTAATTTTTATCAGAACTGTGTTTACTTAAAACTGCTTTAGGAACAATTCCTGTCTTCATCTGAAGATAGAATACAAACCAAATATAGACTTGTAGGTAACTAGTGGTTTTACGTAGTATAAGTTTAGAAAATATGCATACATTTTAATAATCTATAAATGATGGGTTCCTAAAAATACAAACTTTTTTCCCTTTGTACAGAAATCTGCTTGAACATCAATATAATGATTACTACCGGTAGATGGAATTTTTATATCCATTTGGTAGTGATTTACACCAGTGTTTTCAAGGCTGCCAACAAGCAAATCCAGAAGGCAGACAGCCAAAATTCCAGAAAAGACAACTGTCTTTTATTTTATGGCTTATGATTTTTGAGCTTAATATGATTTTCCACTAACGAGTTTTGTACCTTCTCCAAAGTGTTAAAAGTGGTGTGCAGAATTGCAAAGTAACACACCCTCTTCAAGGGAAGCTAACATTAAACTCATGGTAAAGTATAGACGTTAAACTTAGGGGAAAACCCAGTAAGGTTAAAAGAACTGTACATGATTTATTGCAGACACTTGTTTCAATGGTTACACTTTTAAGCCTGACTACATATGAAACAACAATATATTAGCTAAGCAGTGTTTCTGATTTNAAAAATGAATAAATATGTAAGAAACAAGGAAAATATTGTTGTAACACTTAATAGGAGCACAAAGTATCCATTGGTTATATCATGCGCTTGATAAATAGGATGCAAATCATACCTAATCTCATTAGAAAGGCATCGAAGACAGGCTGAATTTGAAGGAGCAAAAAGTGCACAAAGAGATATACTTACCTCATTTTTGAAGAGCTTTAGGAGGTGGGCATCCATTAGCACGGTGAGGTCCAAATACTATCCTAAATATAATGACTGATACTTTCTAAAGATGTCTAATTCTAACAGCATTAGATCTCGTGCAACAGCAGTATTAGCAAAGAGAAACCTACTCATCCATTAGCCTAGACTCTATATATGAAAGGAAGTCCTAGCTACCAGCTTCATATCCCTCAATGTGAAGGATGAAACACAGTTTTGCGGTATACACGTAAAGCATTTATTCTTCCACTAATTATATGTTGGAAAGATGACCCCTAGCAGGATAGCATGTGCTCATTGCTCTTCGAGCAATAGGTGCCACTTGCCCATGACCATCTGAAACTAAAATCAGATTAGCTAAATTCTTGACTTTATAGAAAAGGTAGCTCTGTGCCTCCTGAAACTATACCTTCACAGAAGTGAACACTGGAAGAACACCTTTCATTCTATTAGGAATTACTTTTTGACTTAAGATATGTAAGTCAAAACCAAATAGGCCATAGATGGCATAAGACTAACAAATGGAGAATAATATTCACTATGAAATATAACATCCTTAAACTGATACTCTATGTCCAGATATGAACTGGGAATAAAGAATCCTCTATTTTGCACATGTTTTTGTATGACTATAAAACTTACCATCCTGTCTTCTTTCTTAGTAAAATTTTTCGATGCCAATGAATTCCTAAGGGATGTCTTGTTTCCTACACCACAGCAGTACAAAGAGAAAAAGTCAGCTTTAAAAGAAACACTCCTGCATAGCAGTATGGATCCTATTGCATGTGCAGGGCTTATGGTGATGGTATAGTCTCAGAAATAGGATCTTATTCAAAGACAGGCTACAAGCCCACAGGCTGCAAATCTTGACATGATGACTAAGGTAAAGCAGCCACAGCATGTGTGATACTGATTCCACAAAATCACTCAGCCTAACCACACTGTGTGCTTTCCTTCCACCAGTTATGACCTGTACAATACATACTTCTATACACATCCAGCTTGTAGCAGATTCCTAGGCACCAATTAGACACTTCTCCACAGGTAAGTTATAATACATGTGATGCAAAGGACTTTTATGTATACATTAAAGAAAAAAACAGAATTATTATAATGTATTTTCTGTGTATTTTATTGATCTGATACAAGCATACACAGCATGTGTATGTGTCTGGGTATACATACATACACAAAATGCCAGATGTATGATACATACAAGAAACAAGGCCAGATAATCTGGTCTTGCAGAGATCTTGGGTCTGGCATAGGGCCAAAGACCAGAGTGGAGGCATACAACACCTTCAGACCTGTAAAACTGTCTACTCTTACAGCTGCCTGAGGACCAGGACAGCTCCTGTAACAGGAAAGAAAGACAACAGAGAGATAATTTGAGATGCAGTAATGGCAGAGATGGTTGCATTCATTTTACCACTGGTTATTCTGTTTTCCAACGGTGATCCATTACTCAGATAATTGTGACTTGCTGGCTTTAAACCAGGAGATAAACAAAAGGTGCATAGAAACTGCTAATGGGTTTCCAGAGTATAAAGATAGTTAATAAAGCCCACTGAGGAGCCACAGCAGATGATGAAAACATACCAGGCCCAGTAGGTTGTTGGGACCCAGGTGCTGAGATGTGGGAAGTCTGGTCAAACACTAGTGGAAGAGCTCAGCAGGAATTCTTGATTTATTCTTTGCTCATACCCAAACCTCCTGTGCTTACACATCCCTCTAGTACCCTCTTCTAATACCACCACAGAAGCAGTCAGAACACACCAGAATGCTAATGAATATTTTCCACAATAAAGAACTGCTTCCATGTTTTTGTGTAGTTTATGAGAAAAACAATAAAATTAGTCAAGTTGTTTATCAGGTACCTGGCTGTGTTTCATGTAGGAAACCACAGTTGTGAGCTGAAAGAGAAGAAGCCTTATGTTCTCACAGTGTATTCTGGGAAAAACACGATGTATAGCTACCAAGTTAGTGGCTATTTCATATTTGAACTTCTTCAGCTCCTGAAAACAAAGAATACTGGCGATACAGCTCTGACAGGCATATTTTGCTGTTAAAAATTATAAAATACGTTTTAACCCATATTTTTTACCATAAAATACTGTCAGTTAATAACCTAGACACGAACTTCTTCCTCTGTTGCAATTTCATAGCTTGGATCAATAGGACATGTTCCTATCCTTTTCCCATCAGACAATACTGGAGAAGCAGTAGGTGTTTGCATAGTAAGTAAGGAGAGAGAAGGAGAAAAACTCGGAGTCATGGTTGGTGGAGGGTGTCCACGATTATGGATAAGGGGAGAATGAGGGTATTCATTAAATGCTTGCTCTGATGTCATATTTGGCATTCTTGGTGGCACTGTCCTTATGCCAGGCTGTGCTACTGATGTTATCAAAGGAGGAGGGAAAACAAGATATTTCTTCTCCTTAGGGAAGCTCTGAATGCGTATGTTATCATCTTTCAGTTCTGCAATGTCATTGAACACTGAAGAAAGAGGCTGAAATCTGGGTTCCCATTTTAGCACATAATCCCAGTTATAACCACCTCCGAGATCCTCATCAGAGGTGCCAACAGTTGCAAGTGAGTCACACCCAGAGTCTTGCCTATCTGACATCAGGACATATTCTCTTGTGAGGTCTGTCATTATGTCTTTCTCTTTTATTCCAGTATTCTTCAGTGTTTGACACAATATTTTATGTGCATAGGCTGTGTCACAGGCTTCTTCTCTTTCCGTGCTCTGCACGGTAGCCATGACATCCATTTCTCCAGACTGACAGGAGAACTGATCAGACTCTCTTGGGATCCCTGAATCTGGCATCCGCGAGCCATGCCCACTCAGTGCTGAGTCAGCGCTTTTTCTGCAAGGGTACTCATTAATCCTTTTGATTTCCTCATCCTCTGCAGTTTCTCCTTCAGCAGAACCATGGTCACTGGAGCCTGAATGTCTGCAGGGGACATCATCGGTCCTCCCCTCTCCGATTCTTGCTAGGCTCAGCCATTTTGCTATAGCACCCATGGGAAGCATACTGGTCTCAGTACTTTGGATTTTCTGGCAGTCCTTGTCTTCCCTTACTGAATTCACATCAGTAGCTGAGGAGGATACTGCTTCTTTTTTCACACAATCATTCATCAGATCTTTCCACTTATGTCTCAGAATATGTGCAATCAGACTGACCACAAGCAGCAGGAACACTGTCACTGAGATGGAAACACTAATGGCCAGGCTGTGTGCGGATGTTATGAGATCATTCTCAGGAGAACCGGAAACATTTACAAAAACAGTGCATGTTGTGAACTTTGACTCAATTTTGGGGCTATGAGCTCTTATCAGCAATTCCAGACTATCACCATTTATTTTGGTGCCATTTTTATTTCTGTAAACAGTTTGAGTCAAGTAAATATTTCCACTGGTTTGATTCACAGAAAAGAACAGAGAAGGTTTTAGAAGGGAGTAACGAACAACTCCATCCAGTCCACCATCACTGTCTGATGCTGTCACTCTGCCAAGTAACTGGCCTGCTTTGTTCTTCTCAGGAAGATTAAAGAAATACTGTTCTTGTGTAAACACTGGGTCAAATTCATCTCTCCCCTCAATATCTACCTGAACTGTAATGGTAGCCAGTGAGTCACCTTTGTCTTTTGCTTGGATTATGAGACAGTACCTATTCTGACTTTCATAGTCAAACATTTGCTTTGTATGAATATCTCCTGTCAAGGGATCTATGAAGAACATGTCATGGTCTCTGGGAGCTTCACGATGAGCCAAACACGAGGACTGAATGGAGTAGGCAAGGTGTCCATAGGAGCCTTTATCAAAATCTAGTGCACAAACAGCACATACAAAAGAAAAGGTAGGCAGATTTTCACTGACAATGCAGCTCAGACTGGGAAACAAAAAAAGTGGGGCATAATCATTGTCATCTAGGACACTAACAAGAACAACAGAAAAAGCACTATTTTTTACATCAGCTCCTCCATCTGTGGCTTGGATGATCAAAGTGAATTTCATGGTATCCTCATAATCCAGCATTTTTATCAAATCCACTAATCCTGTTTTCCCATCTAAGCGAAAATGTCCCCTATTGTTTCCAGAGATGATAGCATAAGTGATCTCTGCATTAGTGCCTGCATCACAGTCATATGCTGAAATTTCAGTGACATGACTACCTATAGGGATGCTTTCTTTGACATGAATATGGTACTCTGGGCGGCTAAATACTGGAGCATTGTCATTAGCATCCAGCACAGTTATTAGTACAGTAGCAGTTGAATTCAGGGAGGGTGTTCCACAGTCAGAGGCAAGGAGGACCAAATGGTGAGAAGAAGCTGTTTCCCTGTCAAGAACATTGCTCAAAACAAGACTGCCAACAAGTTTGTAGGATGTTTCTGATCCCATGACACTTGTTTCTACGGAGAATAAATTCTCATCATTGCCCTCAATAATAGAGTATTCAACATATGTGTTTGCACGTGTCCAATCAGAGTCAATGGCTGAAAACACAAGGACACTTTCTCCAACAGAGGCATCCTCACTCACGCTGAGATTGTACAGAACCTTTGTGAATTGAGGAGCATAGTTGTTAACATCTTCTACGTGCACCTCTATGGAAGTAACTGCACTGAGAGTGGGACTGCCACCATCTGCAGCTTCTATCAGAAGATGAATAATAGAAATATTTTTCAGATGGGTCACTGGTCCCATAGCAAACACTGAACCTGAAAACAGAAAAGAATTAACAAAAGCTGAAGCTCCATAGGCAAGTAAATGTGGTTGCAAAAGCTGGATCTGAACAGTCATATTTGAAAATGACTCGGCTGTAATGACTGCACACAATAAAGTAACTTGCTTGTATCCAGAGAACAGCTGGTCAACAGCTCAATGTGTCAATGGACATCAGTGAAAAGTGGTATCCCTCAGGGGTCTCTATTGGACTGGTACCGTTTAATATCTTCATCAGTGACACAGACAATGGGATGAAGTGCACCTTCAGCAAGTTTGGAGATGACACCAAATGAGTGGTGCAGTTGCATGAGGGATGGGGTGCCATCCAGGGGGACTTGAACAAGCTGAAGAAGTCAGCCCTTGGGAACCTCATGAAGTTCAACAAGGCTAAGAGGAAGGTCCTGCACATGCGTAAGGGCAACTTTGATACCAATACAAGCTGGGACATGAAGGGATTTGGAGGTGAGGAAGCAATAAGACTTCTTCAATTTACATTAAAAAAGCTGAAATAATAAATCATGCTTAAGAGACTCACCATTCTTGTGATCAATGGAAAATCCCTCAGAAGGAGAGAGGATTTTGTAGGAAATCATTCCATTATGCCCAGAATCTCTGTCCATGGCAGAGAGTGTCAGAACAGCGGCATTCATAGAAATAAGCTCTGGTAAGTTCACCTGATATACAAAGCAAAAATAGAGCTTAAGAAAATATTTGACACATAAAAAACTTACATCTGCCTTCATTTGATCTTATTAGAAAAAAACACACACAATTCCCAGCTTTGGAAAAAGTTTTACCTACCCATTTTCTTTTGTGACAAAATTTATAAAGAGTTGAGATATTGAAAACTATGCCTTCAGTACAGCCCAAACTCATAGTATGCTTTAAACAGTAGTAAAAACCATCTAGTTCATTATGACAATGAGTTCAGAGAATAAATGAATCACTTTTTTCAATATCACACTAAGGGACTACAACTAAAGGCTTTTCTCCTTGCTTTCAAAAACACCTTCATTTCCGTACATGGAATTCAGTCTGCAGTCTCCGTCTGGAATATATGATTGACCACTAAAAAACTCTGAAAAATCCATCATTAGAGAACTAAATGGATTATTCTGGATTATTCCCAGAATTTAGTTTTTCAAAATTATCCCTTTTTTCCTACAGGAAACCATGAAAGTCCATTCTCTTTTTAACAACTTTCATCATTTTAAGTCCAAATACAGCACTTTCGTGACCAAAGTTTCCTTCCACCTTATAAATCTAATTTCAAATGAACAGTATGATATAGCAGCTACCTTTGTCATAACTGAAACTGTTAGTTCAAATAATTTAAACAGAGAGATTATACGTATATAAGAACCGCATATACATATTAAACCATATATGAGGAGTATAAATATGAAAACACTTGAAAGGACAATAAAAGGGTAAAACACAGGACGATGAATAGGGAATTATACATACCATCAACCAAAAAGCAGCAGTGTATCTTACTCTCCAAGCAACACATCAAAACATCAGGGTTGTGGAAAGAGAAGTCCAGCTCTTTACATTAGCATGGTCAATAAGACTACACTGTTTTGTATCACTTAATTATGCTGCCTATAACATCTGCTTCAATCTGCAAAAAAATTCCTAGCAATTGCACAAGCAAGTACTTGCCTAAGCTATTCCCCAAAATTAGACATATAGGAGGGTTGAGGAAAACCAAGGTCTAAAAATCACTTGAGCACTAATAGTGCATTTTTTTCCCAAAATGTAGATTTATGAGTTTAAGCGGGAAATTTACACAAATCCTGACAACTCGGGCATCTGAAAGTTTCACAGGTGCCTACAGTCTGTCCCTTAGGTATCTAAGTGACTAAACCATTGTGCCTGCACATGCTCAGAGGTTGAGAATTCTTTACTAACTAAGTGTTTAGACTTATTTCTTGAATAAATCTGTCTCAGATTTATAAATGAGGCATTATTAAATCCAGGTCTTCTGTGGTGCCTCATATTTTTGGCTCTGAGGGCACCTACCACACACAAAAAGAACAAAATCAAACAAACAGCTCAGTTCACAGGATCACAGAATGGCTGAGGCTGGTAGGCACCTCTGGAAGTCATCTTGTGCAATCCTTGCTCAGAGCATGGTCACCTACAGCAGGGTGCCCATGACTGTGTCCAGTTGAGTTTTGAATATCACTAGAGAGAGAGACCCTACAACCTTCCCAAGCAGCCTGTGCCAATACTTAGTCACTCTTAGAGGGCGGTTTGGGGTTTTTTTTGTTTTGTTTTTAAAAGTGTTTCCTGGTGTTGAAACAGAATTTCCTGTACTTTGATTTGTGCCCACTGCCTCTCGTGCTGTCACTGGACACCACAGAGTAGAGCCTGGCTTGCCCACCTTTACTCCTCCCCACTATTATTTACATGTATTGGTAAGACAGCCTTCCTTTCTCCAGTCTGAAATATCCATGCCCTAGGCTCTCTTGGGCCTCAGCCCAAGCTGCACAGCCTATCCCCACACCAACAAATCTTAAGGAAAAAACTCCTTTGGCAACCTACTTTTCCTATGGCAGCTATTGCAGCTGACCTTAACCTGAAGCTCCAGCCTTTTCTGTCTCCCATCTCAAGCCTTAACTTCAACCTGTGCTGAGCCCCACAGGCTGATGAATTCAGGGCAAAACCCTTTTAGCAGCCCGCTCTTGAGAGCTTTGTGTGATATCGTGCTTGCTGTGGCAGCACATACACTAAAATTGGAACAATACAGAGAGGATAGTATGATCCCTGTGCAAGGATGAAACAAATTTGTGAAGCATTCCATACTGTTTCAGGGATCTTGGGTGCTGCTCAGCAGCAGTCACCAAGTCAGCAGTGTGCCCTAGCAGCAGAGACAGTAAACCCCATACTGAGGTCCATTAGGCACAGCATCAACATCACCATACAGCCAAGAGAGGTGACTGTCTCACTGTATTCAGCCTTGGTGTGGCCTCCCCCTGAGTGCTGTGTGCAGGTCTGTATCCCATAATTTAAGAAGAGTGTGAAGATCCTTGAATGTGTCCAGAGGAGGAAACAAAGCTGGTGAAAAGGCTGGAAGGCATGTCCAATGATGAGTGTCTAAGGACTCTGGGCTTGTATCATTTGGAGAAAAAAGGATGAGTGGTGACCCCACTGCTCTCTGCAGCTTCCTGAGGAGAGAAATGTAGAGGGAGGTGCTGAGCTGTTCTCCCTGGTACCTAGTGACAGGACACATAGGAATGATTCAAAGTTGTGCCAGGGGAGGTATCAACTTGTTTACCATTCTCTCAGAATAAGGAAGTTCTGAACCCTGGACCCTGCTACCCAAACTAGTTTAAATTATATCCAGTAACTCCTAGTGATGAATGTATGGTGTATGGAATACAGCTAGCATTCACACCACTTGACATCTGAAGTCTGAAACCACAAACATTAAAACAGAACAATTCCTTCAGTCCTTTTAGAAGAATTCTTAGGAAGGGGCTGGGGTTTCTCAGAAGAGATCTGCTTCGTTTCTGCTCAGTAATGGTTTGCAGAGATCTTTCTTCTCAGTGCTCAAATGCATTTTTAAGACAAATATAAACAAGTACTCCTACTATTTATCATCATATATGGAAAGACATCACATGTCTATTGTCTATTTGCCATGTTCTTACCTGATAAGAATCCTGAGTAAACACTGGTGGGTTATCATTGATGTCCAAAACAAGGATGGTGAGTTCTGCTTCTGTTTGATGCACAGAATCTGAAACTATGATTTTCAGCTTATACACAGCAGTTTCTTCAAAATCTAATGGTTCCACCACTGTGATTATACCAGTGTGTTGATTGATGGCAAATTTCATTCCAGGACTACTATCATAAATAAAACCAAACTGAAGTGCTGGCCTGGAATCTGCATCACTTGCTGACACCTGAGTCACTATAAAACCAGGCTGGGCATCTGAAACAGTAATTTTGAAAACAAGCCATAGCTAATATAAGATGTTACAGCTTCTGAAAAATTTGCCTGTTTTGTAATATTGAATCTTTTATATATGTTATATGTATTTCAGTATAGCTTTTGATGTATTTTAACTTTGTGCTTTACAATAAGCACAATTTCCAGAAATGCCATGGAAATAGTAGTGGACTTCTTCAAAGGCATGTGCTGTATCCCAGTTCTAATCTGGGTTTTCTTTAGACTTTCCCAGATCCAGTGTAGTCATAACTATTTCTTCACTAACAACAGGCACTTATACATTGTTTCCCCCAAACATTTAGGCGACATGAATTTATTGAACAGTGACACAAACTTCCACGGAGTATTCTACTGAGGCAAAGACCCCATATCTGTGTAGAACTGGCAAATGCAATTCTTAAGCTTTTCCAAAGGAGGAGGCCAGTAGAGAGAAAAAATACCTCCCAATAGACATGCATGGCACGAAAATATTAAGAACTCAAAGTATAATCCTATGAGATTGAGAAATTGGATACAGACAACTGTCAAGGGCTAAATTGACAGTACTGGTGAGTGCAAACTGAACCTATTAGGGATCACTTAACAAAGCCTGGAACTAACAGAAGCCTCACCATTTCCCATTTGCATGCCTGGGGCACAAGGCCTCAAAAACACTGTGTCAATATCCCAAAGTAAGTGTTCTTCAATGGAATACAAAAATTTAAGTAAGTGACCAGTAGTTTATGGCTGCTGTGCATCCCATGAATTCTGTACTTGTCATTACCAGTGAGAGCTAAAAAGACAGCGTTGATATCTTTTGTTAACAGCAGTACTGGGTTAACACCTAAATCTTTAAGAATTTTCTGCTGTGTATCTTAACACATTAATGCATTAAGATACCTGTGTTCAAAAATCACAGGCTTAAGGCTCAAGGTCTGGATATGTTGAGCTAATGTCATACAACATACCAGATGTATGCTGGGATGAGAACTCAGGATGTCATAGGTACTTCTCTTTATGATCATCAACTGGATCAAGCTATAAAGTATTTTAACATTGCATTCAAATTTACAGAAAATGTTTCTTATCACAGTGAAGTTCAAAATGTCTCATTTCTAGCAATACTGGTTTTAACAGAAACTGAAGACATATGAATGATATGATACTGGAGTCCAAAATTAACATAACAGTTGGATTTCTGCATATTTTTTTTCTCTTTCTGAATTGCCTATGGTTTTGTTCCAAACTATTCTTAAACAAAATATCTAAAGATTAAGAATAATGCCTCTGAGAACAAAAGTAGATCACAATTTGCTTTGGTATTTTAGCATTAATACTATCCACTATCCTTTTTACTACAGTTGTTTGGTTACACAAATCACCAAAAGCACTACCATTTTCTGACAATTCCCAGTCTTAATAAAACTTAGCTGTACTGTCACACTTACTTTCTGGGACCTCTACTTCACTTAGCAGTTGGAAAACTGGAGCATTGTCATTAACATCTAACACTTCTATCCTCACAATAGTTGTAGCAGAGAGTCTGGGATTTCCTTTATCAGCAGCTTGTACAACCAACCTACAATTAAAGGAAGCAGTAATTGTCACTTTTGATCAGAAATCATGAAATTATCCACCAATGTTATAAGCAGGGGAAATTTCAAACTCTGAAAGATTAGCCATTTCTGTTCCTCATCACAACTCTTAAATTCCATCTTTCTGTAATGTTGACTGGTAAGTTTTGATTTCTAGTCTTGCAGGAAAAATATCCAGGAGATTCTACATTGCAAAAACATATTAAAATCATATAAAGAAAAGGAAGTGTTCTTCAGTATTCATTTCACCCAATTTCATAGTGAAAGTAGGTGGTTAAAGAACTCTTTCAAGACAGAGTTTTCCAGTTGGTAACCCAGAGCAGGAATTAAAATGTAAGTACTAAATTCATCTTTGAAGGAACCTAACTCTCTTCATTGTTTATAAAGAGGCAACAGGGATGTGAAAACGGCATAATATGGAAACATCCAAAGTAATACTCAGTCAAAATGCCTGCAGAGACATAGACTAGCCAATCTATTGCATTACAAACATAAGTGATCAATTGAAAACCCCAAATACATGCCCCATTTGACAATGGCAAAGGATAGGAATTTAGTAGGAATCTCACTGTCAGAGTGGAAGAGTTTGCCTGCACACTTCCATTTTACACCTGCATAAGGATGGGGAGTAAATTCTGTAAACAACCTTTTGAATTCCACAAACAACGTAGCAATGAAAATGGTAAGCAGCAATCTGATAAATATGGAAAAAATGATGTTTACTCTCCGTGGGAACCAGCTTCTGAAGAATAAAAGAAAAGGCATGCAAAGATTATTTGGAAGACTTCACTACTCCCCAATATTAAATTTATCCAGAAGGGAATTCAGAATTAAATCTATTATTTATTGGGAAAAAAAAAAAAAAAGGAAACATCAAGCTATGCAAAGGGATATACAAGTCAAAGCTGGGCATCTCAATTAAATGTTTTCTGTACTAACAACCCTTTACAGGTCACAGCATACTCTCCGGGTCTCCCTTAAGGTCATCTGAATGGTCTATTTCTCCCTCTTTCTTCGAAGTCACAGTTTCCGTTTAAAGTGTCAATTGGATCTTACTTCCTAAATGTTCACATGACAACATGGAATACCAAGGCTGCAACTCAAGGTGTGGATTCCAGCACACTCATTCCAGAAACACACCGGCTCTGCTCTTGGTGTCCTTGTAGTTTCTGATGCTGACAGAAGACATAACTTGAATTGCAGGCCAGTATTCAATCTGTGACCATGCATAATTCTATACAGAAAGTATATTTTTTCTAGAATGAATATTGTTAAGATATACATATGGAAATATTTTACAAAAATAATCACTTTCTAAGGTTTCAGGGAAAAAACCTCCCGTAAAAACATCTTATCCAAGGCATTAAAATTCTATCAACACTTCCATTGTAGGTTCTATTTTAAGAGACTGAAAACTTCTGGGGATGAAAGTGTTCAGTTCAGATAAATAAACAACTCTTCACAAATT
>WEKX01001363.1:25527-75818 GCA_013390025.1 Pitta sordida
GTCCAAATACACAACATCTACAGCCTTTTTTTCGTCAACCAGTCGAGTCACCAGATCATAAAAGGAGATTAGGTTCCAAAAGTTTTGCTGTATTCTGTGTTAGGACATATATCCTATATATATGCATATATTTATGTATATATTTACACATGCATATGTTTATATGTTTACACATACACATACATGTCCTAACACCAGCACCGCACCAAGCCACTGTATCACTACATCATTATTTTTCTTCTCTCTCCAGTACCCATTGCAGTAGCCTCTTTTCCTGCCTTTTGGCATCTAACTTGGGTTCATTATTGCCATTATTTCTTGAGACCCCTTAATTGCCATGAAAGGAAAAGCTAACTGAGCACAGAGATGACTATTTAAGAATTGTCTGGATGCAATCCTGTGGCCTAGGATGACCCTCCTCAAGCAGGGAAGTTGGACTGGATGTGGGTCCTTCCAGCCTGACCTACTCTGTCATTCTGTGACTTACAGAATAAGAGCCTACATATTTTATATCTATTAGAAAAAAATAGAGGTGTCGAAATGTTTTACTGGTGAATCTTTCTCCAAGGAATTTTTATGGAAACAACCATTCAACTGAAAGTTTGGTTTCTTACACTCTGAAGAGCACAGTGACTTCATTATTTATAGGCCAGCTTCTAAAGTGCCTGCTATAATGCAGTTTATCATATTTAAAGACATTCAATATTAAACAAAAAATGGAAAAATGAGGGTTTCTGAAGGTCAATAAACCTGGAGGTCAAACACTTAAATAAAGTCTGACCACAAGGACCAGTTTTCAAGGCACTCATCCAACTGACAGGTTTATACTACATTAAAAATTAGGACTTTTGGCTTTGGTTTTTGTCATTTATATTATTATTCAGATTTTTTATTATTTTTAAAATAAATGTAGAGATTTTCCCCTCTATCTGTTAAGGCAGAAATAAAAATAGGAGGAAAAGACTCCTTTATTAATATTAGTTCTACACATAATCACTGTGTAATGTAAATCTCTCCTGGACTGAACACACTGGTATCACATATATCCTATAAGCTAACTTCTATGACAGTTTTAATTATAATCATGATTTTTGCCCCTACTGTAATATAAAATACTTGATATTTATATATGCTTATATAAATAATAAAATGCTATAACCAGAGATGAAACAGTATTAGTATTTGATGAAGTCAAATTTTTTTAAGAATATGAGAGATCTTAGAAAACAGACATTATTTATCACAAACTAACATTCTGTGATCTAACTCTCCTGTTTACCCTGAAGCTTTGCTAAATTTCCTTTAATCAAACAACATAAAATTGAATCTTAGTTATATTTTCTAGAGATTAAATCGAAGAATATCATTGCATTCTTATACCACAGTTCCTTGGGACATTTCTGTAATTTCAGGCTGGATTTTCCAGCCTGATCCAGGGACATAACTACACTTGGGAAAATCTAGGATCAGAGCAACTTACTTATTGCCATAAAGCCCCAATCTTTATTTTCTCTCTTTAAAATCTATCTTCCCTCTTTTTTTTCTTAAGCAGAAAGAAATCTTAATGCAGGGTTAATGCAGGTTAATCCCATTCAAAGTGAAAAGACTGAAACCCCCGGGCCTTGACCTTACTCCCCTGGGAGGCCTGTCACGACGCTTTCTGAAAAGTCAAGTCTGTCGCAGGATGGGAAAGACAAAACTGAGAGCCCAGAGTTTGCCTCTGGAAACACCTCTTCGCTTGCTGACCACCTGGGATGGAGCATATCACCATAGTTGACCCAATGGGTAGATGAGTGAAAAGACAGAAAAGGAGAGATTAACACACAATGAATGCTATGACATCTGAACTGCCTCTTCTGGAAATAGCAATTTCCCCAGGGCAGGTTCTCCTTTGCAATGAAGTGATACAGAATTAATTACTGTGCTATCCCTAGTAAATAGGAGGCCTTGGGATATCTGTGACTTGGATGCATCGGAAAATTTTGATTTCAGGATATCCAAAACTCCTGTAAACCCCAGTCAAATCCACACAATAAAAAGGAATTTTTAAATGTTAGGATAAATGTGAAATTTTAATAATTTTTTAGGGTTTTTTTTGCATTTGTAACAGAAGAAATAAATGAACCACTAAAAATAGCCTGAAACTAAAATATTTCCTTCACAGTTAAAAAGAAAAAAGTCACCTAAAAAAGTTCATCTGATTGCCTATTTTCAATCTGTTAATTGAAATGTCACTAATACTCACAGTATTATCTTTATTTTAAAATACACTCCTGAAAATTTGGCTTGTGGTTCCAAACAGGCACAGAGGAAGGAATGGTTAAATAACCACAGCAGTAGTTACCACAACAGCCATCTTCACCCTTCAGTCTCTATTCTGTTTGCAATCACCCAAGAATATTGATTGGTTTTACAAAATTGCTAACACATTTCTTATTTACTGATTCCTAATCCAATATGTAGGCTGTTACTCAAGACCTAAGAATTCACCAGTCTCACAATATCCTTAGGATATAAAGGAACACTGCTTTCATTTTACTGAGGGAAATTTTAAGAATTTAAAGAACGTGTATAAAGAACATGTAAAGAACTATAAAGAGGATAAATGACTTGATCAAGGTGAACCTCATGTGGTGTTTGAATTCAGAATACATTGCAAGTCAGATCTCTAAATACATCTGACCAATTGTATAGTGAGATTTGTGGGCAGAAGAATATGAAAGGTACTCCTTTCTGCCTCTCTTTAGGATGAAGCCAGTCCCTGAAGCAGGAGAAGATACTTACCATATCTAATTGGCTGGAAGGATAACTACTACTATTTTTTGAATGATAAGAAGTAGAGCAGTAATTCTCATCATTATATAGAACAACCCCAAATACGTAAATCTGTAAGCACCTTGTGACTGAGGCTGGTTTGTCTATAGGTAGCATTCCATAGTGCCAGCTCCATCTAGAGAGACACTATAGAAGCCTGTCTGAGTGACAATATATCAACAGCCTCTGAACTTCTCTACCCTGGCCTCCACACCCTTACCCCCCTTTCTCCTTCTTCTTCTTCAAAGTCTCAAAATTCGGTAACATTCTAGAGTATTTCGGAAAGCTAATACAATTTGTGAATGGTATTGCAAAGATGCTCAGGGCTTCCCTACATTAGGGATAGAAACATATCACCACCCTTGAAAAGGGAGCTTTCTGTTTAATGTGAACATCACTGCTGTACAAGGGCAGCAAACTTAAGAATCAGATAATGCTTCCACTGCTTCTTCTTCATGCTGGTTAACTGGAAAAGGGCAGATGGGTATTTACCACATGCACATTAACTTTTCTCTGATGATATTGAATAAGAGGGTTTTCCTACATTATTCATTACAATTACCATTCCAAAAGGAAGCAAGATTGGCAACCACAGGAACAGGGATTTCATGCCTACCTGCCGCACTGTTCTCAGGCACACTTGCTTCATACATGCTATGGCTGAATGAAATCTCCTCCTCTTGTTCTTCTGTAAAGATAATGATCATAGCTGTGGCTGTTCGAGGCGAGATACCTTGATCTGAAGCTGTCACTAACAGTTGGGTCCTGAAGTCTTTGGAAGCCAAGGGCTGCTGAAGAATGATGTCACCTGTCTTCATATCAATCTGAAATACAGTTTCTGCAATCATCAAATTAAAAACAATAGCTCCATTTGATCCCAGATCCACATCCTCTGCTCTCACAGAGGTTACTGTCTCATTCAGAGGAGTTTCAGCAGGCATAAAGGCCCTGAGAGGGTTCTGCAAGAAAACAGGATCGTTGTCATTGACATCATCAATGTGCACCACAACACTGACAGTGGTGCTCCTTGGTAAATAGGTGCTACAGTCACTTGCTACAACCCTAAATGTATACAGGGACTTGGTTTCCCGGTCCAGTGCTTTTGTAGTAACTATAGATCCCGTTACACTGTTGATAGCAAATGCTCCAAAGGTGTCATCAATGAGGGAGTACATAACTTCACCATTCAGCCCATCGTCCTCATCAGAAGCATAGAGATCCAGGATGGCTGAGCCTTCCTCTAGGTCTTCTGTCACAGAGATTTGATACTGGGTCTTTGCAAACAACGGGCTGTGGTCATTTTCATCCAAGACTGTTAGATAGAGCTGTGCAGTAGAACTTCTTGAAGGATTGCCTAGGTCACAGCACTCAATCACTAGAGTGAAATTGTTGATGTCTTCTCTGTCTAAGCTACGAGTGACCAGCAGTTTGCCTGAAGTGTTATTTAGTGTGAAGTATTCTCCAACATTTCCACCTTTCAAACACATAAAAAGTAAAATCATCACAAACAACTACTTTTTTAAAAAAGAACCCCTTGTGCATGCACTACATAAATTGCAATAAAAAAATCCAATTGCTCGTACAGCTGGTGTGCTCATGTGTCTTTCATATGCTCTCTCTTATACAGATTAAAACCTGTATTTCATTTAAATCAGTGGGTAGGTGGCAATGACAGTAAATGCAGAATGTCTCATCAATTTACAGGAAGGCTATTTGTCCAGATGCATGTCTTGTTTCCCAAACCAGCCCACCTTATAAAAGCTTATGCATCTGTGCTGCTGCATGAAGTGACCTCTTCCCAAACTTAGTTACAAATTTCAGAAACCTATAAAGCATTGATGACAATTGTAATTATTTGCTCTTTTTTCTCTTCTACAGAACTGGATAGTTGTGCAAGGTCTTGATTTGGGAGGAGTGGGAGATAAATAAGAATCAGTTAACTGAAAAGTCAGCATTTTTAGTAACAGTGAACAGTATACATACCTTATAACATGTAGAAAGACCAAAGGTAATTAAATTAAATATCATAGAAGATCATGAAATTAAACCCAAGAAAACACAGGAATTCATAACCATTTCTTAAAAAAACCCGCAACGCTGGTTGTTACCACAGTACCTCACTGCCTACATATGAGCTATTGCTGAGAGCCACAGACCAAAGTAAGCATACCAAACTTGTATTTCTGTAAAGATATTACAGCAGGCTTTGAACAGCTGTGGAGCTTACATTGGCATAGTGAACACAGCGAGAGTTTGGCAAGATGAAAGCCAAGTATGACATTACTAATTTCTGGGTGAAAGAAGCTCTCATGAAATAAAATTAAATAAATAGCATTAAATAAATAAAATTCAATTAATTCTTGCACTCATTTTCAAAAGTATATTTACATTTGGACTCCTACAACTATAACAGAAAGGAAAAATTATGCCTTCATGATTAATGTCTCCTTCTAGCATTTGGTATTTTTTCATTTTTCTCTTCTGTATTATTTCAAACCCGGAAAGCAGAATGAAAGTCTGCCTGAGAAGTGCTTATTAATGCTGACAAAGGGTTGAAAAATCTTTTCACTTTTCCACATAAAAGAAGCATCCAGAAGAGATGGAAACTAGGGAGGCCTGGTAAAATCAAGAGTCTAAAACTAGTCTAAAACCTGTGTACTGCTGTTAATATACTCCCCGATTTATATTATCAAAAACAATGGAGTGCAACTTACCAACTATTTTGTATCTTAGAGCTCCATTATTGCCAGCATCCATATCTACAGCCTGGCTAATGTAAACGACAGAAGGCTGTTGGTTCTCTGGAATACAGATTTCAGAGGCAGGAAAAAGAAATGTGGGAGAGTGATCATTTTCATCCAGCACTGTGCAGATAACTGTCACCGTGCTTGACAGCGACGGGGTTCCACTGTCTCGAACCAAAACTATGATCAGTAAAAAGAAAGCAAGTTTTATTCAGTGGTTGTGGATGTAACAATAAAGGTTCCCCAATAAAATTAGAGGGGGAGAGTCATTTGTGCTACATAAAAAGCAAATACATACTCTTCTGTTCCAGAAAATCTTACTACTTGCATCTAATTCAGAAGTCATGACAAGAAATGCTGGTAATAACACCACATCCATTCCCACTTCCCATTGTAGAGGTACTCAGATATTTCACTCTGTTACCTTTAATATTGAAAACCTCCTGGGTTTCCCTGTCCAGTGATGCAGTTGTGACGAGTTCTCCACTGCCTGAGTCCATCTGGAATTTCTCATAACCAATTCCTGGTAAGATTTTATACCAAAGCAAGGAATTCAGACCTTTAAAACAGAATGGAAGTCTTAGTAAAACACAGTCACTTGCCTCACATTCAAGTCTACAGATTTGTCTCTCTTCTCCCTCTAAGTTTTTCTGAATGACAATTCCATACAGTTCATGATCAGACCTACCATTGCTATATAGTGTAGGAATATGAACCTTTGTGTCTTTCTTTAGGAAAATAGGTTAAAAGCATACTGGCTTATAAAAACCTTTCCTTCAAGTTGTGCACCTGAGTTGAACAAGAAATGTGACTCCACACTTTTGCCAGTTATGGTTATAAAATAATTTCTGTCGTATTTCTTCTGGTTTCAACACCCTCCCAAGGAAAGTCATCTCCACCACACCTATTACCTTTAATGAGTTTAATCCTACATTATACTCCAAGGGCTTGTACTATTGTGCTCTTTTTTTTTTTTTTTGAAGTTTCATTCAATCATTCTGTGTTTTTTCCAACCAGCAATCAGTCCTTTAGTAGTGCACCTGGAAAACTACAGCACTCCTAGTCATATGAAAACTGCTATTCAGTGTCAAACGCAGCCCGCCGGTTCTCACTTGCTGCAGTAAAGCACAGAACAATCTGCACTGGAGTTGGTGGAGAAACACCAGTGTGACAGAAGAAAACGAAGCTTACAGTTTTTAACATCCATGACTTCTTTTGTTTTCTTTTGAATATCTTTGACAATGCTACTGAAATGTGATTAAGAAAATGACCAGTGTAAATGCATTTGTATGTAAACTGAGTCAAGACCTATTTATACAGTACACAGCAGGAGGAAAAATGAGTTACAGAAACCTTTTCAACTTTTCATAAGAAAGAAGAAAAATCACACTAGTGAGGACAACCAAGGTGAATATCTTCAGACTTTCAGGTTACCAACATACATTTATCTAATCTGCCCAAATTAGATACCATTCAACTAAATTTAAAAACATTCAGAGTTCTGCCTGCATTTATCTATGCCTGCAGTCTCAGCTTTTTTGGAAGCAATAAGAGCCATGGCATTATATTGTGGTTTTGTCTAGTGCCAACATCAGTGAAGAAGCAACGGGGGTGAAGAAGCAACGGGAACTAAATCTAGACTCAAGTCTCATCCTTATAGAACTCCATAATGATATCTAGTGAATGGCAGGAAGACCTGTCTCATAAATCAGTGGTTCAAATTAACCTTTTGAGATTTTTCTCCTAAAGCTTCAGACATAACTATTGAACCACACGGGTTCATATCACCTTAAAAGCAGGCCTTGCCAAATATGTACTAGTTCAGTTCACTCAAAGCTTCGAAGACCTGTCCTAAGACAAACCACTGACCTATCTTAAACATGCTGATTGTATCTTTGCATTTCCATGTATATTTTTTCAACATTTACCTGTATTACATGTCTTTTACACTTGCATTTACTGGTATTGAGATAGTTATACCCCCGCATTTGTGAGAAACGGGTCATGTCAGAGGTCTCATGAAATGTCAAACCCGCAAATATGTGCAGGTCATTAATTTGCATGCAGGCCACACCCATCGCTCCACCCTCAGCCAATCAGGAGCGCTGGAGAGCACCTTCGACTCCTCCCCACAGGCTCTCGCAGCACAGAGGAGGAAAGGGAAGCATTTCTGTGCCATCTGCCTGGGGAGACCCACCTGAGGATCCCAAGACTTCTCTTCAGCCACGCTGCCACTTCCGCAGCTGCTGACCGCGCATGCTTGCAGCCCAAAACCTGTGCCGCTGCTCTCGCACCCTCCGCAGCCCTGATGCTCGTGGCACGGGGGGGTTCAGCTGCGGCAGTGGAGTGAGCATGTCCCGCTGGCCGCCGCGGCCAACCCCACTTTCCTGGGGCACTTCCCTTCCCCGCCTGTAGCCATGGAAACAGTAACACGCACCTGGGGGAGGTCAGTCCCCGGCTGCGCTTAGAGTAAGAGGGGACAGCGTGACTCATGGCCCTCCCCATGGGGCCGGGCCAGCGCCACCCCACAGGGAGTTCTAGCACCGCCCCTTGGCAGAGCAGGGGAACTGTGCTTGCGTCGGATGGGTAAACTCGCAAATGGCTGAATCAAAACTGCGAGAAATTTTCCTTGCAAATCCATGGGGTCATAATGCAGAGGTCGCAATGCAGTGGGGATGTACTGTACTACATGTCAGCTGGGGAGCAGGGAGGGGTATGGATGGATCCCAAAGTAAGGTAAATAGAGATGAAGTAGATGCAGGTCTTGTATTGTGCATGAGGGAGTTAGATGACCAAGATGTTTCTTAAGTATTCACATGAAAGAAAACCATTCCAATCAAAAACTTTAGCTGTGATTTCCTCCCAGAAAAAGAGCCTCTTACCTTCACAGAGAATGAAGTAGAAGGAAAAAGAAAACAAAAGGTTGAAGATGGCTGAGATTGTTAATAAAAATGATTCCTCCCAGCGGTCAGTCAGGGAAAATGTATGAAGCGAACAAAAAAAATGTGATAGAAGAAAATCCTCCACTGAGACTATGCAAATATTACTGGGATGTGAACTGCAATTTAAAGAGTATATAAAGTAAAAGCTACGACGTTAAAAAAAAAACACAAAACACCACCATGAGAGGAGTCATCATTCAAAAACTGTGTTCCAAAAACTTAAGAAAAGCGAGTAGCATTATATTTATATGACTCCTATATAAACAATTTTTTTTACATTATTAACATCACTTCAGTATTCTTATGAAACAACAACCATGACATGGGGCCAAATCAGGCATATGTGAGAAAAAGACCCAACAAAAGGACTGTGGTTACTGAAAAATGTACTTAAAAACAAAGCAGGAAGGAACCACAACAGTCCTCCAGAACGCAAAGTGTCTGCACAGGCAGGCACACACTGTGCCACCCAGTACACTTGGACTGCCCTTCCTCTCCACCCTGCCAAGCCACTCCAGCTCCCTCCTCCCAACTGCTCTTGAAATTTTCCATCTGCTGTATTTCCCACAAGATGCAAAATAAACATAAGGAATGGAGAAAGGAGGGAGAGAAATTAAAGCAAATTCTCACTTTCTTCTCTATTAGCTCGCAAACCTTTTTCTTCAAATACCACCTTTTTTAGACAGTGTGATTCACAAAAAAAAGAAAATATTTGGAAGAGTGAGACAGAGGCCGACTGCAGCGCTGCTCAGCTGTCATGAAGATCATCACAGACTGGGATACCTACTCATTCCTAATTTCTAAAGGGTTTATGTCCTGGGGGGGGAAATGACTTTATTTAACACCTCTACTGAGCTCTCATCAGCCTTCTGTCATCAATATGTGCTCTACATTAAAATGAAAAATCTTACAGAATACAATTTTGCTAACAAGTTACATTATCTACTTTTTTGGACAGCACAATCATACAGAATTCTAAATATGTACAGAAAATGAACTCGCAGTAAAAAGAAAGTAATGCACAGAGCTGAGACAACCTTTGGGCCAAATGCAGCAGTACTGTAGGACCGTCTTCTCTTTTCAGATTTCATCTTTACTGCAGACCATAACCACTGATTAACCGCTCCAGTACATGGACTACCTGTAAAAACATATGCTACGCATTTTAGACAGTTCAAAAGAGCAGGTAGTTGAAGAAATGGAGGGAATTTTTTGTTGCTTAGCAAACTCTCTCAGGTTTAGTCCTTACCTGTGATTCACAGAGCAGATGAACCACCTCCCTACACCTCTATTCATTAATTGTTTGTATGGTTAAAAAGCAATGCATTCATGTTCTTACACATATAAAATCATACTTAAAATCCAAAGTGGCTTCCACAATCCCTTCACAGCTCAATCAGCTGAAAAATCTTGGATTAGAGTGCCCCTCTCTGGTCTGAAAAAATGAGTGCATATTTAGTGGTCCTGATACACAACGAGGATTTTTGCTTAGTGAATTGCTTAAAAACTATTTAAAATGCTCTGATTGAAGGCAACAAAACGTTCAGATACTAACTTTCACTATGTTGAACATTGTTTGTCGATTTATAACCAGAGCACGTTGGCTTTCTTCACATGCAAGTAGGCTGTGTCATGCAAGTGCATATTTTACACTGAATATACCAGTCAGAGCCATAGTTACCCCAGAGTTCAAGCCAGAATACCTCTAGGCCCTGAATAAAGGTTGAGAGCCAAAATCAAACCCCGTGTTTTGAAACTCAAAACACATACGTTACCTTTACAAAAACACAACAGCTGTACTTGAAAGGCAGCAAGATTGGATCAGTCTACTACGGTTGACAATTAAATTAATAGAAAAAGGACATAAATTACCAGCATCTCGGTCTATAGCTTCCACTTTTACGACAAACTCTCCCGGATCTTGGTTTTCATGAACTGCAGTCTCATAAAGTTCCTTCGTAAACACTGGAGTCTCATCATTCACATCAAGAATAGTGACAGTGAGAACCTGCGTGGCCGAGAGCACTGGGCTACCGTCATCAAGAGCCACAATTGCCAAGCTGTAGTGCTCCTGAATCTCACGGTCTAGAAGCTGGGCTGTAGTTAAGAGTCCTATTATAAAGAAGGAAGGTATTAAGAAAGTATTCTGGTCCAGATTAGGATCATAGTTATTCCAGCACTCACAGCCTCAATGTACCATCACTGTGCCACTGCTGCAAAGCTTCCGGACTTCGGAGTCATTCATTACCCATGAGTCCCTGTAGAGTGCTAATTGTCACAGACATTAAGGGAAACTGGGATTCATGGAAATTTCAGGTGAAGTTTAGAGATTATTTTTTATTTAACTTTGGGCTTAATTTTTTCACTTTATTTAACTTAAATAATTGTCTTCTTTTGCATGTAAGTTAAGCAGTTAGGAGCTCTACAGATCAGTGTCACCTGTATCACCCAATAGATTCAAAGTCAGAATAAGAACCAGAAAATACTGCAGTTATTAGGGCGGTACAGTGATCCTCCGCATAGTCGCGGTCTGTAATTTGCAAGATCCCATACTTGCTGTTGATTTTCCAGCGAGTTGCAGGACCTGGCGTGTGCGCAGAACCTACCGCGACCTCAGTCTGATCGGCCCCCAGCCCCGCCTCCCCTGCCCCGATCGCGGCACTGTCCCCGTCCCCATTCCCCCCCCCACCTCACTTGCACAGTGAGCACAGCTGGCCCTGACCCCGCTTCCCCTCCCTGCTTGCATGGCAAGCACAGCTGGTCCCGGTCCCTCACACAGTGAGCACACCCAGCCCCAGGCCCCCCTGCTGCACGGCAAGACATCTGAAACAAGCCCCGCTCTTAGGACCGTCCTCCAGACCTTACATGGGGAGGGGGCATGGCTACAGGCATGACGTACTCAACTACATAGTGGGGTCGCTATCTTTGCGGATTCCACGACTCGCGTGAGGCGGACCAGATCCAACAGCCTGCGAGTAACAGGGGATCACATCGTATTTGCATTTATGATGATATAATAGTCAGGAACCAGAGAATTTCAAAGGTCTGAAGAACGAAATGCATCAGCACTTTGAGCCTCCACTGAACACGTTCCACCCACAATGTAATGCACACTCTTTGGTCTTGCCTTTGCTTTTCCCTGTGTGTTCATATCATAGCATAGGTGTGCGCACAAGTTTTAAATATGCAACATGCCAAAATTAGAATGGAGCATTCCACTGCACACACTTTATTTGCACCTTCCTTAATGCACTATTGGAAGATGCTCCAGTACACCTAAGCAACACAGTAACAGTGTCATGACAAAATTTTTGATCAGAGTCTTGCAGAGCTTGCCCACTGCTCAAGATAATCATTCTCGAGGATAGTAAGTCACCTAGCTAGAGTTTAAACATAGTATTTCAGTATTGAACTGTATGCACTCCAAATATTACCATGAGAAGCACAGCACAAGAAACTCCAGAGAACAGAAGTTACTGTACCTGTGATTTTATCCAATATAAACGCTTTGTTTTCATTGCCTGAAAGAATGTGATACGTAACTTGTCCATTTCTTCCCTCGTCGGGATCTTCTGCGATTATGTGGTGTACAAGGAAGCCCACCTCCACATTCTCCATGACATAGGAAAGAGATGAAGATATAAAATTGGGACTGTTGTCATTGATATCCAAAACAACAATTTTCACAGTCAGGGAGTCCAGCCTCCGATCCGTCAGATTTACTGCCTGGTCTTCTGCAGACACTGTAAAGATCACAGAACGAGTAGTCTCCCTGTCTAGTGTAGAAGCTGTCGTCAATGTGCCATAAAAAGGGTGAATAAGAAATAAATTTTCACCCATGTTACTCATTTCTAGGGAATACTGTATTTTGCTGTTCAGAAAACTGCCATCTCCATCTTTTGCATTGAATGTGTAAACCAGAGTGCCAACAGGCACATTTTCCTCTATGCCAATCACTACAAAGTCATCTTGAAAATACGGAGAATGATCGTTCTTATCTTCTACATCAATACTTAGGAGGACAGTGTTATTTTGGGAGGCAGTGTTATTATTACAATCATTTATGATAACTTCCAAAAGAAAGTGCGAAGCTGTTTCATAATCAAGTTCCTTGGAAAGAAAAAGGTCTCCTGTCAAGCTGTCTATTTCAAAATGAACATTATCATCATCTTTAGCAATACTGAAATGCAGTTTCCTGTTAATTGCTAGATGATCATCAGGCCACTTCAGAGAATCCAATACTTGTGCAGGTTTAAGATTTTCAGGTATGACAAAGTGCTTGAAATCTTGAAAGAAGCCAGATCTCCCACTGGGAAGTGGGATTACCTGCAACCAAAACACAAAGACTGCTATATTTTCCCAATGTTATTATGAATATTGTAATGACAATTGTAGTCCTTCATTGAGAGTTTAATCATTTATTCTTTATTTATGACTATAGTTATCCTAAGTAGGCTTCAAAACCAGAAAACAAACTCAGTATGTTACGTAAGAGTTCAAATAGCTCTTGGCCAGTTATTCTATAATTCCACCTTTTATTGTTGCATTTAAAAAAAAAAAAAAAGGGACAAAGCTGTCGCTCACTCTCTGAATCAAAAGGTCCAAAGACAGACAACTTGAAGACCTCTATCTCTGCCTCTATTCTGAAGCCCTTCAACTTTCTTTCTACACAAGACAGCATCCCTGGGACAGATGTGACACATAAAGTATGGTACACTATGCAGTTTGCCAAACACAGATCACTGGAGGATTTGAGGATTGTTTATGCCATTACAGAATTTCATTAATTATGAATATTCATTATGGTCTGTTCCAAGCTAATGCTTTAAAATGAAAAAAATCCCTAACTTATCTTGACTGAGGCATATTTTTTACACGCTATCCAAAATTAACGATTTCTTGGGTGACTTGGAAATAGCAGCATCAGTGACATTCAACCGCTGATAGAGGAGCACACAGGTGGCCTAGACAAAGCAGCCCCACTGTGGCTCAATGAACAGCATGCTGTGGCATGAGCTCACACTGGATTTCACACTCCCATGCAGAGCAGCCCAGCATAAACCAGCACAAAGGAATGAGATATCCTTAACTAGGCTACAGAGACAGAACTTAGAAAAGTACAATATAGTGGAGAAAAACCAAAACCTACTCTCCTCCACTTTCACTCTGTCATGACACTTGCTTTTTTTTCTGTCTATCAGGATATTTTCCTTCTTATTTCCAGTGTTCACAATGATCTCCTACTAAAGCACAAGCATTATCTATGTGCAAGACAATCCAGAATGCTGGCGTGTATTCTTAACAAATCAAAATGAGTCTGTCCTCTTATATCCTCCCTCAACAGAAAAATGGTCAAAGAAAATTACCATGAGACAAGGTGCTTACAATTCTGAACTTCTTCCCTTCTTCAGTTAATTTCCCTATCTTCTTCCAAAATTTCTTCTTCCCAACGAAACTAATCCTCTAACTGTTCTATCTATACAATGTAAGTAAGTACCTGGATGTAAACAGGAGCATCTCCTTGAAGTGAAGGCATCCCCTGGTCCCGGGCTGTGACCATCATTCTATAGTCCGATCTCTCTGCATGTGACAGAGATCGGGTTGTTCTTAGCTCTCCACTGACGGCATCAATCTGGAAGTATCCTATATCCTCTTCTATGAGGTAAAAATGGATATGCATTATTGGAAATCAATTCACTTTGCCACCATAGTACTGAAAACTTTAATGAACACTGAAAAAGACCAGAAAGGAACCTGCTGCAATCATTTGGGTCTCTCTGGCTTGTTTCATTCACCACTTAATCTGGATTTAGAAAGCTACAGAGAGAAATGCCATCAAGTACTAAAGCAACTGTTCAATTTTGTACCAATGTTACTCACATCAATGGCATGTGCATCAGGTGGGCAACATCCAAGGACCAATCCAAGGACCAATCCTGAGGTACTTCCACCCTTGGCAGGTAGGGCCAGAGAAAGAATTAAGTCTTGATCTCTGAACTGGCACAAAGTGTCAAGTATCTGCTGCTGGCTACACAGCTGGCTCCTGTGTCTTGCAGACTATGGGATCAGCAAAGAACCCTATGGAACCCTAAGATACCATAACTGCAGTGATGCCACATGCTCTGAACGAGTTGCTAACTGGGGGGTGGCTAAAGTCTTACAGTTACTTGTTGCATAGCAACATGTGAATATTAGAAGTTACGCTTATAACTTCCACTGAGGACCGGCAGCACTAATAACAGGCAACTTTTAATTAGAATTACTACTTGCAGGTACATCATATTCCATTTATCCAAGAGCTTCAAAGAATAATTCTACCATAGGTGAGTAAACAGTTCTTGGTGACTTCGAATTAAAGAATCATTTCAGTTAGAAAAGACCTTTATGATCATCAAGTGGAACTTTTAACCTAACACTAATAAGTTCACTACACCATGTCCCTAAGTACCACATCTTTATGTTTTTAAATACCTCCACCACTCTGCCACTTCCCTAGGTAGCCAGTTCCAATGCTTGACAAGGCATTAAGTGAAGAATTTTTTTCTAATATCTAATCTAAATGTCTCTTGGCACAACTTGAGGCCATTTCTTCTTGTCCTATCACTTTGTACCTGGAAGAAGAGACTGACACACACCTTCCCCCTTTCCAAGAAATGGAATACAAATTACTCTCAAATTTTTAGTAAAATGGGAAAGTATCTATTACTTCATATACCCTACCAGAAACTGAAAAAATCACAAGTGTCCCAAGTACTTCTCTTTTAAAATACTATGCCACAGCTTTCTGTTATGTGAATTTTTTAATAAGGTGTGCTAGTGGGTTAAACAAAGTCATGCAGCATAACAGCTGCTATTCTAATAAGCAACTGTGGTAAAAATAAATTTAGTGCAGATGTAGGACACAAAACACCCATAAAGAACTCTGTTTCCATAGGCACCTAAGTGAGCATGAAGCTGTTTATGTTCTCCAAATCTGCACATGCAAATTAGCTGCACATAGAGATGTTCATTTTCGTATCCAATCACTTCATCTACAAGTGTAAAATATTTGCATCTGCAAAATTTGAGAAAACATTGAGCAAACTAGTTAGAAAACTGAGTTCTCACAACCAACGAACATGAGATATTTTCCAATATTGTTCTGCTCCTTTTGACTGACTATAGGTTCCTAATTCTCTGTGAGTCCCTTCTGGGTTAAATCTTGCTGTCTGGAACATAACAAGGAAATTGCCAACAAAAGGAAACAATATGTAGACACAAATATATTGAATGAGACAATCCTACATTTTGTATTTTTCATGAGTTTCAAAATATTAATGCTTCTGTATTACTGTTTTCATAAATAGCTTTTGGTTTACTCTCCTGGGTTTGGTCCCAACAGTATATCTGCATTCACAAATACAATATTTTGTTCCACATAATGTTTCATGACTCAAAATCCCAGCCAAGAAAAAGGCAGAGGAGATGAGAAAAACAGAACACACAGAATTGCATGTATATATTTTCAGTATGATGCTAAAACTTGCATTTACAATTCTAAAATCCAAGTATTTCTTGAAACAACCAGGATTGTGCATATTTTGCTGGCAATAAAAGTAACAAATAAGTCTAATAATATTTGAAAGAGATATTGTATAGAACCAGAACCCCCTTGGGATTTCCATTTTGTGTTTCTCATTTTCACTTTTTTATCTGGTGCTACACTATAAAGACAGTCAAAATAGAAACATCTTATTTCTATTTTTCTTGGGGGTTTAATGAGTTTAATTTTTAAAATTTATCTGTGGACAATTTCAAAGTGTAGCTATTTTATTTTATTTCAGAAAAGGCTTTTACACTCAGGAAAATGTTTTACATTCATAGAACATGTAAGTCCTTGCTCTAAAAGCTCATGCCCCCTGCATTTCCAGAACCACTTGCTAAGCTTTCATCTTGAAAAGTCACCTGAATTAGGAAACTGCTGTTTATATCATACACCCTTATTCTTTATGCAGAGAAAAAGAAGAAAGTATAGGAGAAATGGATAAGAAATAAAGAAACTGGAGAGCAGATGAAGCATGGTACAGAAAAAAAAAAGTAATTATCTCAATAAATAGACTCTTGTGCTTGCAAAAGTAACCTGCCAATAAACGGGCATGCTTCTATATTATTAAATTTAAGTTTTTCACTTGTGGCTTGTCTAATCTGTTGGCCCAGCTTTCATAAAGGTTTACCAAACACAAGATTCACCAAAGCCCAGGCACTTTCTCAGCTCTGTGGTCTCAAATATGATCAGAGAAATTGCAGTTTAGGACCAAAAAAACAGATAACCTGAGAAAACCCAGGCAACGGGTTACTGTGAACTGTGGCAGAACATTCAGGCCTTCCATAGACTGGCATTTAGAGAAAACGGCCCAGAAAGCAGACACAAAATCACACTAGAGATTTCACAAATATTAGTGACATCAGTATGCTGTGACAGTTCTTCAGGAATGAAGTTAAAATATATCTTGCCTAGGTGTTAAAATACTTGGTTCATTGGGCATCTCATTATCCTTTGAGATGAAGGAAAAGCTGTTTCTCTTAACAGAAAAGAGGATGCCAATGTCATGGCTCCCAAAGAATCTGAACATGGTGAGGCTTTCATAGAAATTCAATCCTCTGCCCGTCTAGGAATGCTCCCTGAATGCCACTGACAATTCATTCTGGGGAACAAGTATTTCTTCACAGACATACGTACAACACTTGCTATTTGTGTGTGTTAGCAGTGTCAACTAGGCTTCTCCTAGCACTTGTGCAGTCAAGTGCTAACGCTACGTTCACATAACTCATCCAAATAACAAAAGTGAACGCCTCTGCTTTGCCAATGCTAGTCTTAACAAATAAAGCAACAGTTTAAAATGCACTCTAAATACACATTAATTTTTGTTATAAATGCTGTACTATATCCTACTGACAGTCATAAAGAAGGCCAGGCAATCCACTTCGCAATTGCCAGTGTCACCAAGGGATAGTATGCACAGCTGGAATCCACCTCCTGCTGAATTAGGTTACTCTCTCAGGGGTAACGCAGAAGTGGAGGTAGCATCATGTGGCCAGCCGCTTCCATACATAAATGTTCAAGGATGATTTGCATTGATTTTTTTGGAAAGAATGAGGCGCATTCATTCTGACTATCCTGTTAAGAATACAATACATTTTGATAACAAATACTTTTCATGAAAGTTGTAACAAAAGACCTCAGGTTTAAGAAATCATATAGTAAATATGCACTGCAGCAGCCTTTGGAGTGTCTCCATGAGTAAGGAAAGTGATATCTTGACATCTTGTCTTGTGGTCTTACAGCAATTAAATACATTGACTCAAGAGTTCCCAGTCACATGAAAGGCTCGGAGTGGCCTGCTAGACTGTGAGGGATCTAGGTTGGTGTTACGCTCTGGGATGTGCTCTCAGTCTCTGTACGGGTGTTAGATGGTGAGTTGGACTAGATGATCCTCGTGGGTCCCTTCCAACTCATAATATTCTGTGATTCTGTGATTTCAAAGGAAACACTTCCCTGTAGTCTAAAATTCAACCAGTGTGTAAACCTCATAGTTCTTTTACAGATTTTTCCTTATGTTGGCATTTGGCAATGCTCAATTTTTAAGATCTCAAGAACATTAAAAATTGCCCAGTGGCATTTACAAGCTTAACAGCTGACACTGACACTCATAGCTCTTCATCTTGTGGCAGTCCCACAACTGTGGAAAAGAGCACTGGTCTGCATGCAGTCCTCCAGTTAGCCTGCTGTGTTTGTGTTTAACAAATATGGCTGTACATCAGATCATATTTCTTCTACATATTTTAGTATTGAACCATGTCCCAGAATGAGAAAATACTATTTTAAATATAAACCAGGCAAGAACTTCACCATGAAACAGAAGACCAGATGTTAAAGGCTGTGAGCCAACTAACAACAACAAAAATTAGTATCAGAGAAGTTCAGCTGTTTCTGGATTTGTTTATCAGGAAAATATCTAGTTCTAAGGCTGGTAGGGCTTTTTTTAGTGGTTTGGAGATTTTTTTTTTGTTTGGTTGCTTTTTGGTCTTTTTTTTTTCTCGCTGTGTTTATTCTTTTGTTCTTTCTAGAAACAGCTTTTGCAAGACCAGCCATATTTTGTGTTGCTAGTCATTTTTATAATTTGAACTCTTACTTACTCCCCTCTAGGGCTCTGCAGTGAAGCCAGTAAGAAAATCCAATGTGCTGTTTGAAGTAATGGATTATAGTTAGACACAGGACAGGCAGAGACCCCTGAAAAGCACTTCCTGTGTTGCCTGGCCATCACCCTTCAAACAAAGGGTTGCACACTACTCATTCCCTTTTTCTCAAGGGGGTTCATTTTGTGCAAAATATTCGTACAGTGCAGAAGTCTAAGATTCTCTCCAATTTCTTCTGGAAGAAGCAGTCATTTGTATTCAAATCAAGGGAATAATATGTTATCTTGTGCTGATGAAATAGTACAAATTGCTCTCTCTGTGCACTCTCTGTGCAAATTACCATAGATACAAATATTACCTAAGCTAGTAGAATCAAACAGGCACAAACCAAAAAGAAATAGTTCTGCTCCTGGTAGCTCTTACTGTTTTGAACCAGTAGTGCAAAAAAGCAGGACTTGCTCTCTTCCCTGGTTACAGATGGAGTTCTCACTTTTATGAGAGTGTACCAAGTGCCATGCAGTAAAACCAGACATCACATCTATGTCTCTTGCCAGTATTAATGCCCCAGTGCCATTCATGTTCTAACTTAGGACTGCTCTGTTATTAATTTCACTGCAAACAAAACTGGATCCTATAGCTTACCCCAAAAGTGAACTGCTACACGTAAGAATTATGGGGAAAACTGAAGAGAAGTCTTTTTAAGTGGCCATATTATGTCAGGTTAACACAGTGCTAAAAAAAAAAAAAAAGAGTGAAACTAAGTGAAAACCACAAGCCTCATTGTTTGCCCAGATTATCTGCTGATCCTCTGATCTCTGTCTCAGACTGCCACAACCTGCTGTTTTAGAAGGAAAATGTTCAGTTGATCATGGAAAAAGGGAGATCATTTTTCCATTAAGATATTAAAGTGACTGAAGCACTAAACTGTACAGTAGAAGATCATGGTCCTAATCTTTTCTCAGTGCTGTTTGAACAATCTCTGGCCAATCACAGAAGCAACCAAATCCCTGGAAATATGGGGCAGAGGGGGAAGGGAGGAAAGGTAGCTGCCTGCACTACCTTAGATACTTCATAAGACATGACGGTCCTGATTCCTATCTGCGTAGGCTCCTTTATTCTACCAGACAAAAAATCAGCATAAAATACCATACATATATATATGGCACCTCTAGAATTCTGGTTATCTTAATGTATCTTTTCTTGTTAATACCACTTTAAATTCTTACCTGATTCTATTGAATATAATACAGCACCGTTGTCCCCAGAGTCGAAGTCTTTTGCAAAGATGGTAGTGATGAGTGTCCCTGACGGCTGCCCTTCCAAAACCTGTCACCAAGCAGTTTATACATAATTTTCAAACACACAAAGTGAGTCTTAGAATGAATTATAATAAATTCCTTGCCATAACACAAAAGTTTAGCTGTTGCTGTTTTCAATTTCAGGAATACCTATTTACGGTTAAATGACAGTTCTAGCGACCCTCTGTCACCGACTGCTGACTCAGACATCTTTGGCATGGCAAACGCTGAGGTCAGCAATTAAAAGAGACTCGGCTGCACGAACAAACAGGTACATCTGGCAGAGCGGGGCGGTTCGGCGGCTGCCGGCCCCGCCGTTCCCNAGCGCGGCGCGCGGGAAGCGCGGCGCGTGGTCGTTGATGTCCCGCACGGAGACGAACACCGAGGCCGTGCAGCTCCGCCGCGGCCAACCCCGGTCCGTGGCCAGCACGGCCAGCTGGTGCTGAGCCCGTTCCTCCCGGTCCAGTGCGACCCAGTTTATGATTTCACCTGACGGCCAAAGGAAAGGAAGGAGAAACGGAGTTAGGTGGTCAGCACGGGCAAATAAATCTTGTCTCTGGTCAACCACACTCAACATAGCTGTGGATCTGCAGTTGACAAAGGCCCTTCACATAGATAAGCACAATCTTCTTTACGATCCTCTTAGTCAACAGTAAGTACTCTCTTTGTCTTTAAACTTAGACAAATATATCCAAAAGGAACTGCTTTGAAAAGGCAATTTTGTTTTGAGATTCATACGGAGAAATTCTGGGAAAGCCTATTCACTCCCTATGAGGGCTGGATATCTGGGAATAGGAATTGCAAACAGCAGAGCTTTGCTCACTGCTTATCATTTTACTAAACTAGATTATTTATGGTGCCTGTGTCCCTTGGACAACTTCCTCTGGGCTCTCCATGCTGTGGTCTGTGGTCTTACACTGCGTGGACATAACACCTGTATTACTCAAGGCATTTGAGATTCACTGCAGAGTACACTCGATGCTGTGAAAAATTTCTCTCAGTCAATTTGACTTCTGTGACGCCATGTACAACATGTACTTAGTTTTGATGTAAGTTACAGAAGTTTTCACAAATATTTTAAATCACTCTGTCGTGTGTTATCAACTCTACTTGATCACAGGCAATTAAATTCCTCATATGAACTCTCAGAGCTATAACTTAAAACTTCTCCTTTTAATTTGTTCCAAATACTGAAACTTATGATCAAGTAACCTGAACAAAGTCATGAAAAAAAAAAAATCACATCCTAAGGGCTAGCTCATTCCTCATGAACATGTACTGGATTTATTTCATTCCCCAAATCCCTCAAGTTAGAATATTCGCATATCAATCCAAAAGATTCACAGCAGTTCCCGAAAGCTTTATTCTTTACTTCCATATGCATAGGGAGGGCTACTTTCCAAAAGTAATATTAATCAGATTACAAATCATAAAATGCTACCTGTGTTGGAATTCATCTTGAAATACTTTCCATCAGACAAGAGGAAATAGGAAAGCTGTCCATTTCTTCCTGAGTCTCTGTCAACAGCTGTAACGGTGCCAACCACACCCCTGGGAAGTGGATTTTCCTCAATTTCAAAGAAGTAGCTCTCATGCATAAACATGGGAGAATTATCGTTTTCATCCAGGACATTTACTATTACAGATGTACTTGCATTTCGCCTGAGGTTTTCATCCTCAGAGGTGCTGACCAAGGCTCTAAAACTTAATACCTGTGCACATTCATAGTTCAAATGTTTCCGAAGATAAATCCAGCCAGTATCAGAGCTGATTCCAAATGCAACAGAATCAGTGCTAGGCTCTAAGTAATACACCAGATTGGAGGCAACACTGTGTGGATTAACCAAGTGGGCTTGAACCTGAAGGATCCGGGCACCCAGAGAGGCAGCTTCACTGACTTCTACTTGATACACCAGGTTCTGAAAAACCAAAGTAGGGCCCATCTTCTGCTCCTCAATAACCACCGTCAACATCAGCAAAGAAGTCAGAGGAGGGCTTCCACAGTCTTCAGCTGCTATGTGTAGAGAATATTCCTGCTGCTTATCTGCAAACACGGTCCTGGTAAGGTTTACCACTCCAAGACTCGGATCAATGCTAAATGCATTTGACTGCTTGCTTGCAATTCTGTATTTGACTGCCCCATTTAGGCCACTGTCTTTGTCTTCTGCATGAGCAATGTAAACAGCAGTGCCAGGAGGGTGGGTATGTGAAATAGTTACCTTATCGGATTTGGTAAGAAATACTGGAGGGTTGTCATTAACATCTATCACAGATATGTTGACTTGAGTGCTGCTGTAGATGGGGGAGTTTCCCAACTGTGACTGAACAGTGAGCACTACAATGGACTGGGTTTCATGGTCGAGCTGTTTTTTGGTGCGAATAATGCCAAACTGGGGGTCAATAGAGAACTTTCCATGTGGATCACCAGAGGAAATTCTGTAAGAAACCACCTCTAAAGAATCTAGGAATGGAAATAATGACAAAAAAATGAAAAAAATATGGAAGTGATAACATGAATATTGGTAAGAACATCTGTGAAGAATACATGGTGTTAAATACAATGGAATAAATGCAGACTACACAGATGTTTGACATTCTGGGCTTTTTATGTTTCCTTCTTCCCATCTCAGGAGCCCTTCAGTAAAATATGAATGTACACAGTTTGTCCACTGTTTGATCTTCATCACACTGGCATTACAGAAAATAGTATAATAGGCTCTTGTTTTTCCCTAATCTAAAATACAGAAAAAAATACTCCTATAAGTTAGTCTTGTGGGAACAATTTCACTGCCCACAGGCATTCACTGTAGCAAGGAATGAAACAGGTGGCAGTTCTCTGAAAGAGCTGCATTTCAATCAACTTACTTTTCATGAGTGACCATTTTTGTAACATTTTTGTAACATTCATAATCAGATGCTACCTAAAGCAAAAGCTGTCTAAAGATTCAGGCTGTCTAAGAAGGCTGCCCAGCAGATGCTACCTCCACCCTGAGGAGAGTCCTTCCCCAAAAAAGGAAATGGGAAAACCTGACTAACCAAACTTAGATAAAACCTCGGCCTCTATGACTTTATATTTACAGATCCATCATCAGTCTTAGTATGTGGACTCACAGCTCTCACTGCTCTCAGAACAGTGTCTTTTAAGACCATGGACGAGCAGGAGCTAACTCTTTAACCCTTCAAAAATTATATCCAAACCAGGTGAATTAAATACATTTTTAGAAGGTCCCATAAGCATTTGTCTGCACTTCTCCACTTCTTTTAAGAAAATGTGGGGTTTTGCCTGGTTGGTTGGGTTTTGTTTTGTTTTTATTTTGAGGGGTGGTCAGCAGCATTTAATACAGGCTCTCTGAAACTTCTGAATACTCCCCCATTACGAGTATTGCTCTGAGATTGGTCTTGCATGGCTAATGCTTTAATACAAGGCAGACCATCACGCAGACCCTTCATTACGCTTTCATAACATGCTTTCCATCTACTCATTTACAATTATAGAAATCCACCTGGAAGAAAATGGAGGCCATTGCCAATCCCCATGGACCATCAAGCAGAGTACCATAAATCTCCAGCTGTTCTAAAGAGCATCCTGATAAACCAGGGATTACACTAGTTGTTTCAAATACCAAAAGTAAATTATATTTAATGCTTGACAGGCTGGATGAATAACATGGAAATTTAGGAAAAAATTCATCTACAGATATTTGCAGCTAATGGTCACAGCAAAAATGCAGTGTAATCTCTGAGTGAGCATGCAACTTACTTGGAGGTTCTCTGGCCTTTACAGTGCCAATTAGGCTGTCTTCTGGTACACTTTCTGGAACAGAAAAGGTATACTGGGATCTCTCAAATATGGCAGGGGCCGAAACAGTCTGAAGGATGTTTACTGTGACAGCTGCATTGGTGGCAGAGGGAAGGCCACCCCCATCCTGTGCAGAAACAGTCAGGAAGAGTGCAGAATGTGCCAGGTGGCCAAGAGCTGAGATCAGGTAAATAATTCCTGAAAGTATACAGAAATAAAAGAGCACTGATGTTAGATAAAATTCACGAGGCTGTCAAAATACTTCAAGTAAGTATTGCCACTCTAAGAGAAGGCTGGACAATGTGGACAAAAAGCAGCAACCCCAATTTGCTTTTTGAGAGCCAAGTTCTTTTCAAACTATATAAACTTTACCATTTACAAAGCCACTGAAACACAGCAGGTTCTGTGTCAAAACACAGTGTCCATGATTCTGATTTTAGAAACAGATTTAACTAAATCTTCGACAATACAGTAATCCCTTGAATGTTGGAAGGGGGGAGGGTCGGTTCCAGAAAGATGCCACAATAAGCAAAATCCACAAAATAGCAGTAAATATGGTAAATACGGGGTTAGCGGAGGGGAACCGTGATGTATTGAAACTGTGCATGGTGAACTGCAAAGTAGCGAGGGATTACGACACCAGGGAAAACACGATTTTACTAGTACTAGTCTACAGGAATTTGGAAGTGCGTTGGGTTAAAAAAGTACTTTATTGTTACAAAAGATTCATTAATTTATCTTTGCAAATGGTGAAGTGAACTTGATTCCAGACAGGCAGTGCAGATATTCTGCTTACGTAACTTCTGAAATAAAACATCCACATAAATGGACTCGAAGCCCCACAATATAAATCTTAGTAGGAGTGCGCTCCATGGAAAGTATCTGGGAAGCAAACACCTGCTGTCTGATCAAAAGTTTCTATTAAAATACCCTTTCATAGTGATTTTTAAGTTCGGTTGAATTTGCAAGCTGCTAACAATTACATTTTATATAAACTGTATGGAGCAATCCTTTGAAAAGAAAATGCAATGCTCTGTCCCAAAATAGAGAAATTTGGATGTGCTTTCCTCAAGGTAAACATTTTCATCCTTTACCTTTGATGAATCAGACAAGCTGTCTCCAAATACAAACTTTTCTGACTGCTAAAACAAGTCTTTAGTATTACCAGATAGCTATGCCCAACTTTCCAGTACTTTCTGTGTAACTACAGAAATCCACAACAAACTATTACTGCCTCAGATGGTAGCATAGATAGAAAGAATCAATGTGTCAGGGATCCTGTGACATCTTCTACAGTAAAAGCTTGTATGAACTTCAAAAAAAAGCTTTGCTTGAATGAACAGTTCAGTCTCAGCAATGAGAATGACATCCAAACCAGAGCTCTCTATGGGATGTTCAAAATGGACTACAACAATTATCCCAAACCGATACCTGTTAATTGTTCTGTGAGAGCCAGTCATACACTGTCCTTTGAAAGCAAATTTAGGTTTTATAAAGGAAGATATAAACCCAGAAATAAATCATTTGCCCTCAGAACATCCTGAAATCACTGGTCAAGATTAAGTGAACATAAATGCTTAAAAATTTAGGGGTAAACACTAGATCACAAAGCAATACAGCAAATTACAGTATCTCCATTATTTCATAAATTCTATAACTAAGTTATAACACGAGGCACACAGTGGAAGAGCAGGTGCTTTCAGCTGGGTAGAAGAGGGAACAAGGAAATCTAATTATGTCCTGAGGAGCATTAATACTGGTTTGTCTTACCCTTTCCAATGTCTTCTCTAGCACTGAGCAGGAGGAAGAACACTTTCACTTATTCTGAGGTGACAAAAATCCATCAATGTTGTAAAGCCCTTTAGTGGTCACAGATTTTGCAACATCCAGAGAGCTATTTGTGAAGTAAGTTTCTCAATATGAAAACAAAGCTGAAGGTGACCAAATCCAAGAAAATTTTTCTTATCAATGAGCAAGTTTAACTAAATGCACACCAAATGCTAAAATCACAGTGAGCTAAGGAGTAGGGCTGCAGTAAATTCAAGTGATTCAACTAATAGGGACAACCTCTTACATACCAACAAGACATTTTTAATAAACCACATCAACTTTTTATAGAAGTTGGTAAAGACAAAACCTCCAGCAGGTCAGTAAAACTAAATCTTTTAACTTTGAGATATCTTTGCAATTTCCTGGCTGTCAAGACAAGGGACGAAGTTTGCCATTCAAGTGGTCAGACAGGGTAAAACTAGAGTTAACTCAAAGGGTCCTGGGAGAATCAGTGAATGATTCAACGTTCTCAAAATTTAGGGTGAAGCCATAACACTAATTTCCTATAATGTGTTTTTAAGCAGAATAATGGAAAATACATAAAATTCTTATAAATATTCAAATGTGCATTCAGTATATTTTCCAAATACACTACCAGGACATTATAATAACAAACTGTACTTTGACATGCTTAAAATGCATTAAAAGGGTCTTCAGGATGAAGGAAGAATGCTTTTTACTAACAAAGAAAGGGACACTTATTCCAGTGTGACAAACCATAATAGAAGTCTAACAGGGATACAGATGGATTCAGGATTCACTGCTGATCCAGCTCCTATGCCAACAATTCATGCAATTCCAAAAATCAACCTTATTTTGGCCTTTTTTGTCTTCTGAAAATTAAGATTTATGATTACTTACACAGCCCAACAAAGTAGCTCTTCAAGGACAAACTTTTGCCATTTCCTGAGGTAATCTGAGCAACTATAGCTTGAAGGAAAAAGGGGTCTAACTTTTTCGCCAAGGAGTTAAATACATAAACATGCATTTTGGACACCACTGCTATCAAATTAAATTCAACCAATTAAATGGACTGTATGTTACTAACTTGACCAACAGGGTATTTTTATATTGAGAAGGACAAATGTATCTTTTTTCTTTTGGATACTTCCAGATGTATGCAAAGAGTTAAAAAACTTCTACAGAAAAGCATCAGACTGAAAATCTTACTCTCAGAGCAATAACTGATAACTTCAGAACATTCTTCAGCAAAGAGTAGAGCAAACAGTGCTCCACCCTGTGAATTCTGAAGATCTGGTGGAACAGAAATATTTCAGAACCAAAACTCCTTCTCTGCTGACCTAGATAGACTGCAGCACACTCCATGCCAGTTCAGCTACAAATCTGCCTCACAGGCAGCCAGTCATAAAATTACACACCAGATGAAGCATTAACATCCAGCCACACTCACACCTCGGCAATCTCATTTTCTCAACCAGACTTGCATGGGTCTAACTGACTGCAGATTCGAGCCTTTATAATCAAAAGCATGACATACAGACTGCCTACTGCCGAGTATGATCTGGATACACATTTCAGACAGAATCTGCCATGCTGGTTGCATGTTAGCAACTGCCACTGTCAGTTTTAGTTTGGGAACAGCTCTGCTCCCAGGCAGGGTAGCTCAGCACAGCCATTTACAGATGTTTTGGTGCCAAACAATCTGTGCTTACTGGGTAGCAGAAATTGTTACAATTGCTTGGAGGACTGAATGTACGGTGAGAGCTAGTACTATTGAATGGCAAAATCATGACCGCTAACCCTTTCATCTGCTTCATACGTCTGCACTCACTGTACATGGTAGGGCACTAACATCTAAGAAGTCTTGCTCTCCACTTCATGCCTATGAATAACTACAGGTAAATGAAGCCAATATTGGCTCAGAAAATGCAAATGCACTAATGAAAGCAGGACTCTCCATCATCCACCACCCTCCAGCAATGACAAAATTTCTCATGGGATTTTTGTTGTTCTTAATTTTGTGGAGATGCGCCCTACTCCACAAGTGTGTTAACTGTGAAGTGCTGTGTTTCTAAAGAGATAAGGGTCAGAGACAGGAATCCAAAAGTACTTCTTCAGCAGATACCCTAGGATTGGCCACCTGGAATGACCAGACACACAGCTCAGACAACAAGCAGATGGCAAAAAGGTACATATGGTTCATCACCCCAGATCACCTTCAAAGCTGGCCACTGGACCTGCTGTTCAATACTGCACAGGTCAGCACTGTGTTTTTGTTTATACTTTGCATTCTTTCATGCAAAATGAATCTCAAGCACGTCGTCCCACTATTGCATAGTTAAGCTTTTGGCACATAGCTTGTATGAATTTCTCTTTGTAGATGGTCAATTCTGTTGGATTTTATTCATAAACAAAAAATGAGACATACATTAAGAGCTGCAGTATGGATATTTTTTCATGTTTCTCTGCTACACAGCTTTCTTTCAGGCCCAAAATCTTCACTCTCACATTTACTAAAGCAAATTTCATGGGCTTCCATGAGAATATACTATTTTCTGTATTCTTTATGTCATTTCTTATTAGACAAGATCTCAGTGAATGTAAATGGCCACAAATTACTTAGCTGACACCGCTATTTTCCCTTTTTAATTTAACTCAAACAAAATTCTTCTAAGGCGAAAACTTACTGCACAAAACCAATGGCTCAATGTCCCATATTTCTCTGATTTGCAGCATTCTGAATACACTACCAGTATCGCATGAAAAAACAGAAAAACAGTAATTCAAGAAACTGCTGTTCAAAAAACCCAACATGCCTCAAAATGTTCCAAAATAAAACACTCCTAATTTTAAATGTTATTTACATGCATCTCTTCATATGTTTAGCATATGTTCTACATGCTGCAGAAAAATGCCTAAAGTAGTTTAAAAATAAACTATTTTTTCCCTACAATACTATGAAAAGATCATTAATCATCATGAAAATGGCCTTGTTTTCTTTAGAAAGGATGTATCCTCATTTTACTTTGATGCCTATTACAATCTGATATATATTAAACAGTGTATAATATAAGCAGTTCAGCACAGTTTGGATTTCCCTGCCTCCTTTCCCCAAAAAAGAAATTTTGGTATTTCTACATTGTTTTTATTGCAATACAGGTTGAAAAGTAAAGCAAAACTTTTTCACGCAATTAAAGTATCCTAAGATGTGATTGTTAAAAAGCATTTTCATTTTTTTCAATAAAAAAATAATTTGTCAGGATCCTCAACTGGAATGATTCCATTTTGAACCAAATCAAAATTTATTTTAAGTCAGTTTGACATTAAATTGCATTTACAGATGATGCCATAGTACAGTAATGGCAGTAAGTACAGCACTAAAATACACACAAAACCAAGAAACATATACCAGTCCCAGTAGGGACTGTTCTCTACAGTCTATGCACTTAACCCCGCTTTTTTGTATTCACTACCAGGCACTGTTAAAGCGATAAGATGCTGGATTTAATCACAGAATATTATGAGTTGCAAGGGACCCACAGGGATCATCCAGTCCAACTCACCATCCAACACCCGTGCAGAGACCGAAAGCCCATCCCAGAGCGGTAAAACAACCTAGTTCCCTCACAGTCTAGCAGGCCACTCTGAGCCGGAATATGACTTCTGATTAATTCTTTTAAGTTAATTCTTATATTCTTAAATTTGTGTGATCTTTAGGTATGTTACTCCTTTTATTCTTCTCCAACAGACTAAGCTCCTAGACTGCTCTACATCTTTTACAGGACATTTTAGTCACATTATGCCCTATGCTATTCAGTTAAAAAGAAATCATAATGCATCTTAAAGGAAATATGTTATTTTTTGGCCAAAAAAATAAAATTTCAGTTTCGCAGAAGCTCTACTTCCATGCTGAAATTTTTTTTTTGTTTTCAGTGACTGATTAGCTCTTGTAAAAGGCTTGTCTTTTAAATTCATGTTTTGTGAGTTATATAAGTAACAGAAGGTATTATAACAAAAGGTTGATCCAAGTATCTTCAATTCAGTGGAAAAATCTCCAAATATCTCACTGTATTGGCTTTGTATTGCAAAGGTTTGGCAGCAGGTGGGCTACAGGGGTGACTTCTGTGAGAAGCTGCCAGAAGCTTCCTCCACATCCAATGAAGCCAATCCCAGCTGGCTCCCAGAAAGACCTGCCCACTGGCCAAAGCTGAGCTCATCAGTAATGGTAGTAGTGCCTCTGGGATAATATAGTTAAGAAAGGAAAAAAAAAAAAACCCAAACAAACCTGTGCAAGAGCAATTACAGCTGGGAGAGAGGAGTGATAGTGTGTGGGAGAAACAGCCTTATAGATACCGAGGTCAGTGGAAGAGGAGGAGCAGCTCCAGGCACTCAAGCAGAAATTCCCCTGCAACCCGTGTTGAAGATGTGGTAAGGGCAGGCTGTGCAGCCCTTGCAGCCCATGATGGTCCATGATGGAGTTATCCACCTGGAGCCCATGGAGTACTCCACATGCCGGAGCAGGTAGATGCCCAAAGGTTATGACCCCATGGAAATCCTGTGCTGGTGCAGGTTTGCTGGAAGGACTTGTGACTCCCACAGGAGACCCCCACTGGATCACTCCATTCCTGAAGGACTGCACCCTGTTGAAAGGATTCATGCTGGAGAAGAGGAAGAGCGTGAGGAAGAAGTAACAGCAGCAGAGAACCTGCGATGAACTGTGCAGTTCCCATTCCCCATCGCCCTGCACTGCTGGGGCAGGACGAGATTTAGAAAATTGGGCGTGAAGTTCAGCACAGGAAGAGATGGGGGGGGGGGGCAGATGTTTTACGATATAGTTTTTATTTGTCATTACCCTACTCTGATTTGATTGGCAATAAATTAAATTCATTTCCCCGAGATGAGTGTCTTTTGCCCTTGACAGTAATTGCTGAGTGGTCTCTCCCTACCTTTATCTTGACCCATGAGTCTTTTGTCATCATTTTCTTCCCCTGTCCAACTGAGGAGGGAGGTGACAGAGTGACTTTAGTGGGCACGTGGTGACCAGCCAGGGTCAACATATCATGTGCACAGAAATATTCTCAAAAAATATACAGAAGGAAGGTCATGGCCTTTGTCTTAGGCACCTAATTTACATAGGAATCACAGAAGCACAAACCTAAATATCTTCCATAGTTGAAAAAAACAGAAGCTAAGTTAAATGCTTATATGTACTGCTGTAATGTACACTGTGTGAATGAAGTTTCTCTACATCTTTATCATACTAGGTTTAAATCACTAATACTTTCAAATGAAGATAAACTACTGGCTGCAGTCTTATTTAGCCTCCATGGGAATCTTCTCTGCATGCAGTGACTAGCTAGGGGTTTTGTTCTATGACTACAAACAGACCATTTAGCTGAAGACTAACACATGAAGTCACACTGGCCCAAAATAATTTTCAAAGAGTGTCTTAATTTTGTGGATTTGAAACAAATTCTCTGAACCAGAGCTATAGTAAGATAACCATCTTTTTATCTATCTCTCAAAAAGAGCATCACTAAGACCAATGGAAAAATTAATTATATGCCCTTAGGTGAAGGAAAATATTAAAGTTTGTAAGATAATGGAAGTTTACAAATTCATTTGTTAATCCCAAAGTCTTAGAAGTTAAGCATCGCATAAGTTTTCTGCCACACTCATGACTGTATCCTGTGACTTACATTTTTAATTATCAGCTCAGCCATAACTATAAATACACTGTCTTTCAGATAGCTTATTAGGTAACCATGGGAACACCCCCAAACATAGCTGAAACAGTTTTTTAGCTAGAAGAGCTCTTCAGCTTGCCCTGTTCCAATCAATCCACAGTAGTTCATAGGTCATTAATGGATCATATCTACAAAAGGCAACGTAATGAAGCCAAGATGTTGTTTACACCAACACCAGAAACAAACGATAGCAGGAGTCGCAAATTAGCGGAGGAACTGGTTTACATTTCCCTACTCATACATTTTTCTAGTTACACAGCTCTTAAAGTGGTTTTCCTTGTGGATAGTTTATCATCAATCAAAAAAATACTTCACTTAAACTCTTTCACCAATTGAAACACAAAAAATATTATTTATGTGTACAAGAGCGTATCACAAACAATGAATGCAGTGTCTACAAGCTAAAATAGTAAACCAATATAATTAATAAAGACTTGTTTAGAATGGAAAAAACTTTTCAGTGGAATGTCTGTCTGGTCAATGAAAGGATATTCCTTCCCACTTCCACTGACTTTATCTATATACAGTTATATCCACTCATTTGCAAGGAAAGGGTCATGCCAGGGCTCTTACAGAAGGTCAAATTCGCAAACACGCACAGGCCATTAATACTTATGCAGGCCATGCCCATTGCTCCACCCCCCGCCACTCCAGAGCACTGAGGACACTTTTCTGCTCCTCCCCACGGGCTCTCTCAGCATGGGGGCGCAAAGGGAACCATTTCTGAGCTCCCTCTGACTCGGGAGATCCCCTGGAGAAACCCTGGGCTTCTCCGGGCTGCTGCAACCGCACGTGCTCTCAGCCCAAACCCCATGCTGCTGCTCTCCCCCCAGCCCCCCCTCCCTGGCCCTGGTGCTCATGCCCACCACGTCCTGGCCCTGCACAGGCTGCAGCTGCGGCAGCAGAGTGAGCATGTCCTGCTGGCTGCCGTGGCCAGCCCCACTTTCCTGAGACACTTCCCTTCCCTGCCTGTAGCCATGGAAATAGTAACACTCACCCGGGGTGTGTATGTGTGTGTGTGGGGGGGGTCAGTTCCCCAGATGGGCTTAGAGTAACAGGGGACAGCGTGACTCCTGGCCCTCCCCACAGGGAGTGTCGGCACTGCCCCTCGGTGGAGCAGAGTCACTGTGCATGTGTCGGCCAGGGAACCTCGCAGATCCCTGAAACTGAATCACGAAAAATTTTCCTCGCAACTCCACGGGGTCGTAATGGAGGGGTCACAATGCAGCTGGGATATACTGTACAACACTCACGTGTCACAGAACTTGAAACAAAAGATAGATGATCTCTTTCAAAGAACTTGGACATGCCTCAACTTCAGAATATCTATGTATCAAAAGCAGCATCGATATACAGTTATCCCCCACATATTCATGGCTCGCATATNCCTGGAGAAACCCTGGGCTTCTCCGGGCTGCTGCAACCGCACGTGCTCTCAGCCCAAACCCCATGCTGCTGCTCTCCCCCCAGCCCCCCCTCCCTGGCCCTGGTGCTCATGCCCACCACGTCCTGGCCCTGCACAGGCTGCAGCTGCGGCAGCAGAGTGAGCATGTCCTGCTGGCTGCCGTGGCCAGCCCCACTTTCCTGAGACACTTCCCTTCCCTGCCTGTAGCCATGGAAATAGTAACACTCACCCGGGGTGTGTATGTGTGTGTGTGGGGGGGGTCAGTTCCCCAGATGGGCTTAGAGTAACAGGGGACAGCGTGACTCCTGGCCCTCCCCACAGGGAGTGTCGGCACTGCCCCTCGGTGGAGCAGAGTCACTGTGCATGTGTCGGCCAGGGAACCTCGCAGATCCCTGAAACTGAATCACGAAAAATTTTCCTCGCAACTCCACGGGGTCGTAATGGAGGGGTCACAATGCAGCTGGGATATACTGTACAACACTCACGTGTCACAGAACTTGAAACAAAAGATAGATGATCTCTTTCAAAGAACTTGGACATGCCTCAACTTCAGAATATCTATGTATCAAAAGCAGCATCGATATACAGTTATCCCCCACATATTCATGGCTCGCATATCCACATATTCCATTAATCGCAGTTGGATTTTGAGTGAGATGTGAGACTGTGCACATGCAAGAAAGTCCTGGACCCCAGATTTCACGGCCGGGAAGAACCAAAGGGCACTTCCTCTGCTTTAATGAGGTGCTACAGTGCGAGCCACACTCCCAGGACTGCCCCTCCAGACCTTTTTAGTGGAGGGTGCGTGGCTACAGGTGGGGAGTAGTTGAATATTCATGGGTTCGGTATCTTCACAGATTCCATAACTCACGGGACCTGCCCAGACCCAACCCCCAGCAAATTCCAGGGGATCACTGTAGTCTTCTATACAGTCAGTAGTTGACCAGCTGTAGAATATCCTATATTGTGAATGCAGCTCACTGAAAAGCTATGAGCTTTCTTGATATAGCCATACAATCACTTCAATAAAGCGACAGCCATAGCAGTGAAGAATTTGGGTTTCAATTTTCATTTTACTGTTTTACCCATTTCTCTTTCAAAAATTAGAAAGGGTTAAAAATTAGAAAGGGGGAAAAAGTGATTTTTTTTAGTGAGTATTCTAAGTGCAACAATCAAGTACCCCCAAATAAAATTAGTGAGATAAACTTTCAAATACAGATGCCATAAAATTGAAATTATACATGTCATGGAGAAGAGCATCATCTTGCTTATGATTTTAATGTATTATAGTGTAATGTGACAAACTGTTAGCTACTAATTATTTTAAATCTCATAATACTGAAAATACCTCTGTCCACATATAATGCTAAGGGCTATAATGAACATAGTAAGCCAAAATGACTAATGCAGTGATTTTCATTCCTATTTTCTAAGTGATCTATCAGGGAGAAAAATTTATCATTTCAAAAAATAAAATTTATCAGTAAGGCAAATCCACAGAATACTCCAACACAATCAACTTTGCCTCGGTTTAGGCCCTCTAATAATGAAAGGTGCAGATAAAATAAAATATGCCACAATGTAAATTTAAAAACTGCAGAACACAGGAGTGACAGACTATACATCCACAAGACCAAAAAAAAAAAAAAAAAAAAAGAGACCAAAACTGTGATATGACCTTGTTCAGCTTTCAGGTTTGGGGACTTTTCTGCTGAAGAATGCCTATTTCTTGACTTACTTGTCCATTTTCCTCTGTTCACAAATGCAGCCCATATAAGTAAATGAAGTTCCTCACATAACCTTCAGAGAGCTACATCTAAATTAGGCCATATATCAGAGGATACAAGGACAGCTTTAGCACAATAAACACTGGAAAATGGCACTGTTTTGTGACATTTGTGACAGGAGGAAGAGCTTGAAATCTCTGTGCTCTAAGGGCATTTGTTTCATCTCCCTCTGAATACTGAACAGCTTTTGCAGCTATTCCAACCCACACAGACTTCAAAACGTCTATCTGACAATTTGGTAATTGTAATGGAGGGGGGTTTTCTTTATAATTTTTTTTTGCAGTTTAAAAATTATTCTCCTCACCAATGACTGAAACACTATTGTTCGTAGATATGGAAGACTACAAAAGGAAAGTGTATTCAGAAAAAGACCCACACGCACCATCAATATTGGTAAGTTAGACACAGCCTGACCTTGTGAATGACCCAGGAGATCTGACTAAGTGCAATCAGATTCCAAGCACTATAATGCAGGGAATAGTGTCTCCGATCTAAGTGCTTTTATCATTGTGAAATGTCAGCAATAACAACCTCAACCAGCTTCACCTTGAATTTTGTCTGCCTTTGATACAATGCCATGATAGATCCACAAGGTAATAACAACTTACAAACTCAGAGAGCCTTCATGATATAGCATGACATTTTTCCTAGACCAAGTGCCAAACTGGAAAAAGGCCAAAAGGTCACAAGTCAAGGAAGAAGCCTTTCAAAAGACTTCTGTAAAGCCCGTGCTGCTAATGTGATCCACAGGGGCTCTCTTTGACAAGCCTGCTGGGGCAGTTTTAAAATGACCAGTTAAATGCCTGTGGAGATCCAGCTCCCTAATTACTGATTGACCTATGTATTTTTATCATCAGCAGTGCCCCAGAAAACCTGATTTGACAGGTAGTTAAAAGTCCACAGTTAAATAAATTCTGGAATAGCCAAGACAAGCAGACCAACTTCCTAAGAAGATAAGTTTCTTCCGTTCATCAGAATATTTTGGGAACTGTGTAAAAATAGACCGTTGGCATACAAAATGTTGCAAGGTTCTATTATTTCAAAATTATGTTTAATATATATGCACATGTACCACAGTCCCAAAAAATCTTGAAACATATATAAAATAATCACCCGTATACATGACCATCTGTTAATTTGAATACATTCATATGCAAGGACTGGCTCTCAAGAAAAATGGTAGCTGCAGTTTAGTGAACTACTCACTAAAAGGCAACATGGACATTTGTAGATGCAATATTCATGTTCTTTCCAGCTGATGTTGACAACTATTTTAAGGTCAGAAAGCTAACTACAGGGGCTGCTTTGTAGCAACAGGAAGAGTAATTCAATCGCTGGGTTTTGACCTGTCTTTGAAAAAAATCACACAAATTTGCTTTTGCCATAATTGTTTTCCTGTTCTCATCATTACTTCTTTGTTGAGCCTCTCTCCAGAAACCAGAAGGGTGAGGCATCACATCACAAATTAAAAGGAAGAAAAAGACACTTACAAAGCTAATCATTAGTCAAGCAAGGAGCCAAATAAGTATTTTAACGCTGTGGGTAGAATGGGAACTTATTCTAGCACAGTATGGGGGGATATTTGAACAAAACCAGAGATGAAATGAAAGGACAAGCATCTTGAAGGAGCTTTTATTGCTCCTCAAGAGTAAGAACTAAATATTTCAGGAACTCTGATATTGTCAAAAAAAAAAAAAGAATATTTTCACTGTTTCTTACAATGCTGAAGAAATTTATGGCTGAAAGTGGTGGAGAAGTGGCATGCTGCTTGGTCTTCCTCGTCCTGGTTTGAGTGGGTTTTTTTCCTCTGGCAGCGAGGGCGGCTAACAGCTGCTGCCTGAACCTCTGCCGCTGCCAAGGATTCAAGGTCAGAGGCAGACAGAGGTGCCTCTGTGACAACATATTTAAGAAAGGAGAAAAAAAAGTAGAGAAACAGCAAAGAAGATGGCCAGAGAGGAGCTGTGAGAAGTTGAGCAGCTATGAAGGCACCATGACCAGGCTGGACAGAGGAGGGGTAAGGAAGGGTTCCAGGCATCTTGCTGCTGCCTGTAGAATGGACCATAGTGAAGCAGACTGTCTGCCTGCAAACCTATGGAATAGAGAGAGAAACCAGTGATGCAGAATCCACCTGAGGCCACACCGAAGATGGAGGATCATCCTGGAAAGCTGCAGATATCTTAGAGACCAGAAACACTTGGCCGAAGCCAAGATCGGCAGAGATCTTTTGGACAGATGCTTTGTGACACTATGGTAGGATCTGATCTATGTACTTCGGGATTGGGCTCATAAATGAAGCAGCGAAGCCAGTGCTTAAAAGACTGCATACTGTGCTGTAACTCTTGGGCAACAGAGAATGGAAGAGCTGTCATTCCTGAGTCAGGATCTCACTTGGGAAAGGGTCATGAAGGACTTTTCCCTCGCATGAGAGAGAGAGTACTTTATGAAAGGCAGACGGATGGTTTCCTACCCTAAAACTGGTCAGAAAATACCAACTTGCCTGGCTTTTCCTCTACCCCTGTTCCCCGTTTTTTCTCCTGGAGGAAAAAAGGGAATATAATACCTGTTGTAAGAAGAAGGACGGGTGGGGGGAGAGANTGGTCTTCCTCGTCCTGGTTTGAGTGGGTTTTTTTCCTCTGGCAGCGAGGGCGGCTAACAGCTGCTGCCTGAACCTCTGCCGCTGCCAAGGATTCAAGGTCAGAGGCAGACAGAGGTGCCTCTGTGACAACATATTTAAGAAAGGAGAAAAAAAAGTAGAGAAACAGCAAAGAAGATGGCCAGAGAGGAGCTGTGAGAAGTTGAGCAGCTATGAAGGCACCATGACCAGGCTGGACAGAGGAGGGGTAAGGAAGGGTTCCAGGCATCTTGCTGCTGCCTGTAGAATGGACCATAGTGAAGCAGACTGTCTGCCTGCAAACCTATGGAATAGAGAGAGAAACCAGTGATGCAGAATCCACCTGAGGCCACACCGAAGATGGAGGATCATCCTGGAAAGCTGCAGATATCTTAGAGACCAGAAACACTTGGCCGAAGCCAAGATCGGCAGAGATCTTTTGGACAGATGCTTTGTGACACTATGGTAGGATCTGATCTATGTACTTCGGGATTGGGCTCATAAATGAAGCAGCGAAGCCAGTGCTTAAAAGACTGCATACTGTGCTGTAACTCTTGGGCAACAGAGAATGGAAGAGCTGTCATTCCTGAGTCAGGATCTCACTTGGGAAAGGGTCATGAAGGACTTTTCCCTCGCATGAGAGAGAGAGTACTTTATGAAAGGCAGACGGATGGTTTCCTACCCTAAAACTGGTCAGAAAATACCAACTTGCCTGGCTTTTCCTCTACCCCTGTTCCCCGTTTTTTCTCCTGGAGGAAAAAAGGGAATATAATACCTGTTGTAAGAAGAAGGACGGGTGGGGGGAGAGAAGGTTGCCTTTAATATGATGCTTCTCACATTAAGCTCAGATCTTGTTAGAAATAAATAAATCCTTTATTTCCCCCACTGGTAGCTTGTCTTGTTTTGCCTGTGATAGATTTTTTCCCCCCCAGTTTTTTTCCTTTTTCTCTGGGAGAGGTTGTGGGTGAATCTCTGGCATCCATCCAGGGTCAAACCATGACATTCCTCTAGAATTATTTTCCAGCAGAATCTAGGTTTCAGCTGTATGACATGACTCCAAATAACAGCGTCATCAAGGAAAATATATATGTTGTATAATTATCACCTTTCTGAATCAGACTCTTAGTACCTGTGGATGAATCCACTGTGAAGAAGGAAGAAAATTCTCCTGGGACCAGTTCGTATGTGACAACACCATATACTCCTGAATCTCTGTCTGTGGCAACAACATTGATGATTTCTGTTCCTGGTTGGGTGTGACTGCTGATACATGTCACATAGTTGACTTGTTCAAAAACAGGTTGATTATCATTAATATCTTCTATCTCAATACAAACAAAAGCTTGAGCACTCAGCCCACCCTGTTGGAGAAATCAGAAAGATAGAAACAAAAAACAAAGTTAATTTTAAAAATAGGATGATACACAACTAGCTTCAGCCCGTCATTAGGATATGGAACATGCTGCAACAATATTGATCAATGAGAACATCTATTAAAAGCAATTTACAGTATGTGTAATAGCCAAAAATACTGCAAGCAAGCAAGCTACATGGTCAGTACAACTCCAGTGGGTCAATGGAGTACACAAGGACATTCAGCTTCTCTACAAAGGTGAGGCCTGAACACAAAGTCAGTTTTGTCAATACTAACAAGCACAACATATAGCAAAACCCTGCTAGTCTAATCTCCCATGTTTTTGCTGTCATCACCAACACCCCACTTATTTCTTCACAGATAAAACTCAAGGCTTTCTGTCCCAGAAACATATGCTTCACAGGTGACAGTGGTGCTCAGTAAAGCAGAAATAACTCCTATCTATGAGTCTTGGATTTAAAAGTATGACAGTCATAACAGTGAATATGAGGCTTTTTCAACCATTGATTAGGGACAGAGACTAAGAGAGTACAGAACAGCCAAAAGCTGACCTGTCAGGATGCTGCCTGCAAGACCTAACCTCAACCCAGGCAGGTTCAACCAGTTCTACTCATCCAGCATGTGTCCGTGTCTAGACATGTACATGTATATGTGTGTGTATGTACCTCTATATGTATGCATCTGTGCTTGTCTACATACCCACACCTTCACTTGGTGTCACAAAGACAGAACAATACCAAATTGACTGAAACACATAGCTGAAGTGATATGTTGATGTAAAATTTGTAACTGATTACATGAAATTATTTCCAGTGCATTTGTGTTTTTGCAGGGAAAGAAGTCTCACCATACTTTCTAGGGATCTTAGTGCAATTTCTCTGCTCTTGCTTCTTTTCCCTACAGCAAAGAGTTGGACACAGACAGATCTTACTTGGAGCTTTGGCATCATACCTCTTCTCCAACCCCCGCAGCTCTGCTGCTCTCTACACAGTTCTAGAAGTGCCCACCAAAAGCCCACTAAAATACCACAAGGGCAGCCATGGGGGCACGTTTAGCCTTGCTCTGGAGTGAAACTGGAGAAAGAAGGAGAAACTGCAAGCTGGCTTATCAGACTACGCTACAGCAAAATACTGTTTGCTATGGCAAAGCTGTGAATTTTATGACAATCTGCAAAAAAAGAATTCTGTGGGTGCTGAAATGTAGATCCCACAGGTCCTCAAGTGAAACAAATGGTAATTTACTTTTCAGAGACACTGCCCTACACCCACTGAAGACTCTCTCCATGACTTTGGAGGGGGTCATATTTCCAAGATTATTTTACAGCCATAACAACTGCAAACATTTTTAAAAGAAAGCAGCTCCATTGTGGGACAGGTAACAGGGAATGTTGGGGCACTGACATTCAGAGGCACAAAGCAGCATGTGTACATATGTGTGTATAGTCTGCACATGCTGCATAGAGTGCAACAAGATACAGATGCAGGAAGAATCCTGCACTCTTCAAAGTCACCCTGAGTGCAATGTGCTTGTAGCAGTAACAGAAACTGCTGACATAGATCAGATGCTGGCGCATACGCATGACAAACTAGCTAGGCCAAACTTAATTTTGCAGTCACAGTAGCTATGACTGTCCTGGTTTAGGTTTTTGCTGCTCTGGCAGTGAGGGGGTTAAAAGCTCAGCTCTTGCCTGGGCCTCAGTTGCTGCCATGGCATTCAAGGTTATGGAGATAGGGATGCCTCCGTGAATAATCATATTTGGGAGAGAAAAAAACCCCCTTAGTAGTAAGATGTAGAGTGCCAGTTCAGAACNATAAATAAATCCTTTATATTCTTTACTTGTAGTTTGCCTTGCTATTTTGCCTGTGACCAGTTTTATTTTCCAGTTTTTCCTCCAGGAGAGGTTGTGGGTGAATCTCTGGCATCCAGCCAGGGTCAAATCATGACAATGAGCTAAAAAAACCCCAACACCCACCAATATGTTGCATATTTCTGCAATCATTCTTCATGTCAATTCTTTTTAAACCTGATTTCCATGGTAAAGAAAACCCCTGTACAGGAGCTAAGCGAGGGGTGGGGAAGGGGAGGGAATGTGCTCCATTCCACTGTCAGAAGATGCTCCATGGCTCCACAGCTTTCAGGTAGTTTAGAAGAGAAGTTGGAAATACTTTTCAGGCAAGAGGACCAAAGAAGAAGTGAGGTTAAGATTAAAAAGCACCAAAAAAGATGGTTGGAACAGCACGAATTCAAACTCATGAGAACTTGTGTGAAACTTGCTCTTTTCAAGTTTCACTAGTGCTAAACATACAGGACGAAACCCCAAACCCCATTCTCCAGACAATTTTTATTTATGCTATGCTGTATATTTTCATTTTGGTGCTGTAAAATGCTTAAAATCTATCAAGATTTTCATTACAGGCTCCAGTGTTTTTGTCAGTGACTTGTGCTGTCAAATTTTTTGTTCCAAATTAAACTGTTTGATACAGAATCTAACATGGAGACTTTTTGTAATCCTAAAGGATTTTGTCTTGAAGTTTTAATGCTGTCAAAGTAGAGAGATGTCCCCAATTATTTCAAAAGCCTCGACTTCTTCAGAAGCTTTGCCTGTGAGTGTTGAGACTTTATGTCTCAATTGCTTCAGTGTCAAAGACAAAGAAAATTAGATAAGCAACACGGTTTACCAGAAAAGCAAGAGTCAAAGCATCTTTCTGTGCAGAAGACCAGCAAGTCACTAATACACCTGCTGATGGCATACTGAACTTCTTGCAACAATAGAAAACCAGAGTCCTAGGATTTCTTAGAGAAGATACAAAGATGCACCATTCCATCTTTGCTGAATCAGTGACAGTGCTCCCACAAGCTCTCACGGGATGTTTGTTTAACAATAGTTTAACAGAACCTGTTTTCCAAAGCCTCTCCATGGGCTCTTGGGGACAATTTAAGTTCACTCATCACATTTTCTACATAATACATTAAAGGCACAACTGACAAGCTCTAAAACAATGTAATGGAGCAGCCATGATCAAGTGGAGGAAACTGATAGTTTTGCTGTAACATGAACTGAGGACCACCTGGAAAATACTTTCTTTTCCTCATCCTTTCTAATTAACTGTGTTATTTTCCTTGCTTTTAATCTCTCTCCCCCTTTGTCAAGAGTGACCCTTCACTCTTCCTCTCTTTTCTGCCCACATTTCTCCCTTGATCATATCCTCTATGTTGAGCCCTACACCTAACATCTTTAATCCATCAAAATCAGCAGCACGATGTCAGCAGATCAAATATATTCTGCTGTAAAGGTGGAGAGTAACTCAACACAAGTTCAGGTATACTGAAAATTTTGAAAAGCTAATATTGAATTTAGGTTTTTTAGTATTTAGGTGTCAGGCAAATTTTTGGAAGATAAATCAATGGGATCTACAAAGTGCTGACTTCCAGTAAAAAGATCAAGCTCTTGCCTATCACAGACAAGGCAATCAAAAACTGAATCCTTCTCCCCATTACTGAACTTCTGAAAACACAAGATCCCTAAATGAAGATAAAAGAAGACCAGTTTTAAAATTAAATTGTCGATAGTTTCAGTGCATTGGCTATTTTCTTTTAACTTTTGACATAAGAATTTTAACTTAAAAAAACCAATGCAACAAGCTTTTTTCATGTAAACATTTTCTTTCAGACTTTCTAAGTAATATTCTGTGCCAGACTATCTTAGAGATTTGTCAACATTCCACTGTCAGTGCCCAGCTCTCACATTACCTTTATTAATGACTAAGCTTGATATTCCAGGTATGTCTATGTGTTCTTTAAACTTATACAGCTTTNTTCCAGGTATGTCTATGTGTTCTTTAAACTTATACAGCTTTAAAACATGCAAATGAGAGGGGAAAGGAGATTTTTTGGTATAGCAGAATGCATAATTTTATGCTGTTATACATGCATTACTGACTGCTTTCTTCTTCAAGGATACCTGTACTCGAGTACAAATTTTGAAGACAGAAACCACAAATCAACAAAATTCTAAAATGGGTCATATCGACATACCTCTGCTATAAGAATTTCTGGCACTGTCCTAAATAACCCCATCCTTATAATCTTAAATTAAAGTCATAGAATGGTTTGAGCGAGACAGGACCTTTCAAAGGTCATCCAGTCCAACCCCTCTGCAATGAGCCAGGTCAAGTCATTAGACATTCAATAAGATGAATCAGTAAACACATACAAATACATTTATGTAATTGTTTCTCCTCTAAAGATATCTATGAAGAAAAGGCATACTGCTAAAGGCAATATTAATAAAAGAGAGTACTTCTGTGGCCTCTGAAATAAACACTGAAATGTGACAGCTAAAGAAAAAATGCCAGATGAATTGCTTAACTATTACACATATAGGCAAATTCAACAGAATATATACCCTTAACTGCTACATTTTTAAAATGCAGTAATTAATACCAATCATAACTGCAGCCATTTAAATTTGTCTATTCATGAATATGAAAATCATAGCTCACTAAGTTTCTGCAATGTACTATAACAAAAAGCACAGGCATTTTAATGAAAACTATTATATTTCCAGCACAATTGCATTGAAAAAAATACATTAGATACACTTAAGGCATTATCTTAAATGCAAGTTTAGTATTCAAAATATGAAATAAAGACTGCATAGCCTGAAATAATTGAATTTTAATGTTTTGCAGCCCAAGTTGTACAGCAAAATGTGACCTGAATCACATTTTTGAAAACTGTCCTGAAGTTAGTATCCTTTTTCTTCAGCTTCTTGACAATTCCTTACTAAAGCTGAAGAAGGTGAAAACAAGTACAAGCTGGGTCTCACATTGCAAATCACTTTGGGATGCTTTCATTAAAAAATGAACATTTTATTGTGAAAGACAATTATTCATTTCATTGTTTTCAATATTTTTCTTGAGTTGCAATGCCAAAATTTTCTGTTAATTGGCATAAGGTAGACAAGGTGTCCAACTCCGGACATCTCTATGTGTTCCCACCACAACAAATGTCTCCTCACTCTCCTTGCCAAACAGAGGTGTGAAATGGACCATTTCAAGAAATACAACTACCCTGTCCTTGCTGTACCACAAATACCCACCTCCAAGTACCAGATCTTGTAAAGTGGGAAAACTTTCAGACATGCAGCTGCAGGGAAGCTGTACCCAGCCACAGCAGCAGCGGCATCAACCAGCTAGAAAGGACAAGCATTTTATCCAGAAAATCAGTGTCACTGACAGTAGCCATACAGTTCTAGCACAAAATACTGGTGTATTATTTCTGCAACCATCTTGACAGCAAGGAGCAAAAGTAAACTGGAGTCCACTGGTTCCAATAAGAGGAGAAAAATCGGCATAGAATAACACATCCTAGAAACATTTTTCAATAACTTGTTTAGGAGTAATTGGGGATTTCAGAGCCAATTTGATTAATTTGGGTAAAATTTACAGTTCATGAAGTATAATCTTCTGCTCTTTTTGACAATAAGACATTTTATTCAAATTCATGCAGTTTTTACGTACTTATTACATTCCCATTTAAAAGAACACAGTACATCTAAACTTCCAAGTGGATTCACAAATCTCCTCGCATGGAAAGGCGAAACTTACCCCATCTGTAGCTTTCACTAAGAGATCATAAGTGGTTGGATCTCCTTCTCTGTCAATGTCTTGAGACACACAGATCTGACCAGTATGTGGGTCAATCTGGAAGGCTTGAGATTTTTCATAAAAATTAAACCCATCATAAAGAGAATACTCAATTTCACCAAACTGGTCAGCATCTGGATCTACTGCTGTGACCTGCAGGGAGATGAGAGAGAGAACAATGAAGCCAGTTTAACTTGTTAGAACAAAGTGTTAGTGACTTTTGAATGAAAGTTACCTGTTTGTGGTGTAAAAGAAAATGCATATGCACACAATAAATACAAACACACTTTGCTACCTAAGCTGTCTGTCTGGAGTTTGTAAAAGGACTCAGCTACCGACAGTGTAATTACTGCAACCAGCAGGTAAGTTCCATTAGGCCTGTCCTCAACATCACTTGATGTTATCTGCCAATAATTTTCTCAATCAAGTGAGCTTCCCATGACTGGAAAAGCCATGCTCATTAAGCCATGTCAGTAGGCCACATCTTAAGCTACTTTCCCTTCATGTTAATTTTATCAGTGGAGGTAGGTCTTACAAAAAGATGTCACATGTAGATCAGCAAAGCACCACTCAATATCTTTACCTAATGTATTTTATAGAAGACTCCCCAGAGCTTAATTTAGTTTTCATTTCAAAGAGGAGTTAGTGGTACTCATGTTTCTTGGGCCTTTTGCAACCTTACTAATTCTGTGATATTTGATAAAAGAATAGCTTTGTACAATGCACTTCCAACTTCATTGCCCCAAGACCTCTGGTAACAAGTGTTCTGTGCAGAGTTCGGCTCTTCTCAAGTAAGACCTTAAGAGAGCTTTGGAAACTTTAGTATTACAAAGCCTAAGAGTTAGAATTGGTAGGACTTCACAGAGAAGATCTGGGCCAGCCATTGCCTGCACCTGACACAAGTTGATAAGGTGAGACCCACAGCCATCAACCACAGACAGGGCAAAGGTAGAGATCTGCACACAGCTGCCTGGACAGAAAAACATCTGGCACAGATTTAGTTACAGTTTAAAAAAAGAGTGGCCCAGCCAGGGAGTATTTCTAGCAATAAATTTGGATTAGGTCACCCCGTATTGGGGATGTAAATTAATTTGTTGCATGGACACAAACTGTCATTTGGCCTTGGGACCCAGAACAGCCTTTGGCTGCTGCTCCTACTGATACACATGTGGCTATAGACCCATCGGTGCCTTCATCACAAGCTCACTTCTTTGCCCACAGAGGAATTGTTTTGGCACTAAGCTACTGAACTGGGACTGAATTAAAACCAAATGAGCAAAACAGAAGGGTAAACAGCATTGAAGTGGGGAAAGGGAAACCACATGAGAAGTGCCAAGGCAAATTACAAAGATAAAACTTACTCTAGACTTGTTATAGCCACCAGAATTTTAAAGTGATAGCACAAAAGATACACCGTATTTCAATTATTATCTTTTTCTCATTGTGGTTTGGGTTTTGTTTGGTTTTGAGACTTCTCCAATTCTGCATGGAATGCTCAAGTTTTGCTGTATTCCAGAAACATCACTGTGACAGCACCACATCCTTCAAAGCATCTTTCCTCCCACACAATGGTTTCTCACAACACCACAGGCTATTTTATCAGTTTCTGGTTCTTAAAAAATAAAGCTCCTTTGTGGGAGCCCTGCGCTCACAGAGCCTTTCATGTCCCTTTCATGCCCTTTCAGTTTGCATCCCACAGCTGCAGCATAGGGTACAACATGAGGCTGCTCCAGATCTCAGTCCAACTACTCATTTTAGGCAAGCCAAAGGCAAAACTCATACTCATGCACCGTGAAACAAAGATCCAGCCAAAAAATGCTTTCAAGATGTATGTAAATCAAGTCTACAACATGCATATTCTCTCCAGCTTTGTACTTTGTTATTTCTGTCATAAAAACTAGAACACAACATATGTCTAGTGTGCTCTTGGTACTCCAGCACCATAGTGCTTATGGCACAATAATTCATGTGGCCCTTACAAGAGAAGTGTTTCAATTTCTTTCTTTCCCCTGAAATGTAACTGGAGTGACAATATCGAATGGTTCTGCCTGCCTGTGCCTACATGCAGTTACATGTGCAAATGCTAACATTTATGTCTGCAATTAAGCATGAGTGATTAAATACAAGTAAAATTTGAGGGTATTGTTAGAAGTTTTGCCCATTATGTTCAGTGACTTGTCTTCTTTTTCATCAGTTATGCAGTCCTCAGACTTCAAATAGCACATGCAAAAGCATAATGAGTAATGAATTTAAATAAAAATGCCTCAGTTCAAAGCAATACAAATTTGAAGGTCTAATTGTTATCAGCTTCAATTACTATAATCATCTCTAAGTGGCATCAATTTTTGCCAAAAAATATGATATTTCTTTCTGATCAAAGTCCCTTACATCTATTCAATTTCTACCCACTTAATAGACCCTTTTTAATCCCTGACCATGGAACCTTTGATCTGAAGAGGGAAGAATCTGGAATTAAAAATGAATGAAAAATTTACTGTGGCAGAGAGCACTGACATTGAATGGTACTACACCTGAGCTCAGGGAAGCAATTAACTATGATCATAGAATCATTCAGGTAGAAAAAGACCCCTAAGATCATCGACTCAGTGCACGCTAATTTAGAAGGAGGAATCCAGTGAACACACACTAACAAATTTAAGTTCTATCACAATTAAGAAACCAAGTTATTGAAGATTTTAGAAATTAAAACGCATGGTAGTCACTGTCCAAGATATGTTGAGCTGTGATACTGCGTGAGTACCAATCCTACTAAGGACAGCAGCAGTTAACTGCCTGAGACCTGTGAATTACAGGAGGAAATGAAGGCAGCAGCAGGAATTTTCACAGTGGATTGATCAAGAGTGTTGTATGTTGGCAGTATCACAAGGGTTATAGAGTTGAATGGATTTATGTGCCTTGTGGAAGTGGGAGGCAAGAAATATCAAATACGTAACACCTCTGACAAGCCTAATACAAGACTGGCATCTAGAAGGGAAAGAAAGGTGAAGAAAAGGAAGTGTTATGCCCACAGGGACTTTCTCCTTCTTTCTCTAAAGATGTTTTCAATACATTAAGATGCAAGTTATTAAGGAGCATAAACTCGGGGAAATATTGTGTTCTGTACTTATTCCCAAGAAGCTTTCTTAAAAGCCAGCAAAAGTCAGGGTATGGATAACAACTGGCTGGACTTCTATCAATCAATCCTTATGTTGCCTACATCCTTTGGTCTGTTTATACACTGTCTAGACTGCAAATCTGTCAGAGAAAAAGAGTTTCTTCTGTCCTGTTGACACTATCAATAAAATAATAAATGGTCAGACTGCAGACATCTCCTCAGGAGGAGAAAAGAGGGGAATCTAGTTTAAGAAGGATGTTGAACTGCCTGTGAGAAGAGCGACAAGGATGGTGAAAGGGCTGGAGAACAAGCCCTATGAGGAACGACTGCAGGAGCTGGGGCTGTTCAGCCTGGAGAAGAGGAAGCTCAGAAGCAACTCGATTGATGTTTGCAACTACCTGAAGGGAGGTTGCAGTCAGGTGGGTGTAAATCTCTTCTCTAAGGCTGCCAGCACAGAACAAGAGGACATCGCCTAAAGCTGCACCAGGGGAGGTTTAGAGTGGATGTTAGGAAGAGTTTTTTCACAGAGAGTGATCTGCCCAGGGAGGTGGTGGAGTCACCATCCCTGGAGGTGTTTAAGAAAAGACTGGATGAGGAGTTTAGTGACATGGTCTAGATGGTGGGAGGCTTGGATGGATGGAGAAGAATTAAAAAAGCTGATCCATCTGTGTGATGTTCAGACTGACAGAAGAGTGCATAAGGAGATAAGTGGTGCAAAGTGGTACACACCAAAGCATGTAATATAGATAAAAAAAGAAAATTCAACAGTGTTGGAAGCACAGAAATAATCTTCCACTTGCATATGGTAAGAGAGAATGATCTCAAAGAATTGGTGAAATTAAGGGTAATTAAGCTCATCTAGACATACTTTAATCCTAACACATGTGTGGGTTTGAATGGAGAAAAAAATGCTGGTACACAAATAAAAGGTAACAAACCCTTTTTTTTAGTGCTATGCTGAGGAAGGAGAGACTTCAGAAGATATAGAAAGCAAATATTTGGCAGCTCTGCTAGCTCCATTCATTTCAGTGGAATTATGGCAACTCATGGCAACGGGCAATAATCCCCCATGTTTTACAGGCATTAAATACTGTAACCACTAAATTAATAGTAAACAAGATTATATCTGCCCCTAAAATCCAGATTGATTTAAACACTATGCCATTTTCAGAGAAAAGTCTCTCCATTTTTCCTTTTTTTTTAATTTCCAATCTTTTTGATCTTCAACAGATTAAAATAAAGTTCCTACGGTTTGATTTAACTTAATGTTTTTCCTATGTATTATTTCCTAACAACTGAATATATCTTGAAAAGCAGAGCAAATGTTTTATGTTATATACCAAACAGGAGAAATGTCTTGTACACACAAAGCAATATGAGAAGACAATAATATTATTTGTCCTATATAAAAAAATTCTTATGATTTAGAGTATTCAGCCTTAAAGCTGACTGCTTTGCAATGCTAAATTTCACAAGTGAGTGACTAATAAGGATTAATTTTACAGCTTTCAGACTGACAGTCTGAAAGTAGACTACAATGGGAAGGAGCAGGCCATTCAGCCAAGTAACTCATGACTGTGGTCATCTCTGATAGCAATTAAATAAGAAATATTAAATCAATTCTTTGTGGAAGAAGAATTGCTCCCATACCACATATTTAAGAAAGTTTACTCCATTTGATTTCAGCTAACCAAGATATAGCTTTCATAGCTCATAAAACCTGTTTGCTAGACTCTTAATGTCAGAGCGCAAGACAGATTTTTATTTTGCGCGTGAAATGTGCGTCCAGTTGTTTCAGTTGTATTGTTATGGTGAAAAGCAAGTTAATTGTCAGTAGCCAGTTCTAAAGCAAGTCAGAATGTTGAGTAAACAAAAGCATATTCTGCTACTCGGGACAATTGGGGTATCAGGCCCAGTCAGCATGGGTTTAAGAAGGCAGGTTCTGCTTGATCAACATAATCTCTTTTTATGACCAAGTGACCCACTTAATGGATGAGGGAAAAGGCTGTGAGTTTGTCTTTGATACTGCATCCCACCACATTCTCCTGAAGAAGCTAGCAGCCCATGGCTTGGACAGGTGCACTCTTCACTGGGTTAAAAACCGGCTGGATGACTGGGCTGAGAGGTGATGAATGGTGCAGCATTCACTTAGGGCCAGCCTTGTCTAATAGTGCTATTGAGGAGGGACCTGGGGGAGTTGGTATATTGTTGAGACATTCAACAATTAACTCTCAGCAACCTTTAAAGTAGAGAAGCCTAAACACAGAGAAAGACGACGGACACTCTCTGTGCTCAATGACAGAATATGGAATATGCTCGTCACTGTAACCTCAAATATGCATTTCATTGCTTAATTATGATAAGGCTTTTGGTTCTGGCCTTTCAAACAATTACAAAGCAGTTCAGCAAATGTATTTGTGCTTATCTGTTTTGCTTGTTTGGCTTATGGGGGCCCCCAGGAGTTTTATAGAAATTCTCAACAAACTACATGGTTTTAAAATAAGATAAAACTAACACCATTTCACATATGAAACTCTCATATAAGACCACATTGATTTTTATCATTGTTATTTTATAACATTCTGCATCTTCCCCACAGCACATAAGGGAAAGGAAACAATATTTACTTGATGAATGATTATAAGACTTCAGCTTTTTTCCTTCTCGAGTCTTCTGTGTATATCACAGTACCACAGTATAGATAAGGCTGGAAAGGACCTTGAAGATCATCTAGTCCAACCTATAGTCCAACTAACCTATCCTCTACATCTAGACCATGTCACTCAACACCTCATCCAGCCTACCCTCAAACACCTCCAGGGTTGGTGACTCAACCACCCCTGCGGGCAACCCATTCGAAATCCGGATCACTCTTTCAGTAAAGAACCTTTTCCTAATATCAAGTCTAAACTTTCCCTGCTGAAGCTTAAGACTATGACATCTCATCCTGTCACCAGAGACCAAGGAGAAAAGAGCAGCCCCTGCCTGACTACAACCTCTTTTTAGAAAGTGATAGACAGCAATAAGGCCACCCCTGAG